>VSMD01047490.1:0-120440 GCA_008750895.1 Mirza zaza | reverse complement strand
AAGGCCTGGGAAATTTTCCTCTATTATATCTTCAAATAGCTTGTCCAACCCGTGAGTGTTGTCTTCTTCCCCTTCTGGTAACCCTATGACCCTCACATTAGGTTTCTTCACATAATCCCACATCTCTTGTAGGCTTTGCTCTTTTCTCTTGTTTCTCTGCTCTATTTCTGTGACTGATTTATTTAATTGGAGGGTGTTATCTTCAATCTCTGAGATTCTTTCTTCTGTTTGGTCTACCCTGTTCTTGAGACTTTCTACTGTATTTTGTAGTTCCCTGACTTGATTCTTCATTTCCAGGAGTTCGGTTAAACTTTTCTTCATTGTGTCTATTTCTTTAGTGAACTTTTTTTCTAGATCCTGGAGGTTTTTTGTGGTTTCTTTGTGCTGGTTATTGAGTTGTTCTTGCAGGCCAGTGATTGTTCTTATGATCCACATACAAAATTCCTCTTCTGTCATTTTGGTTGCCTGATTTTGGTTGGTGTCCATTTCTAAGGGGCTGGGGCTCCTCTTTGGGGGTGTGTTTTCTGATTGGTTCTTCATATTTCCTGAGTTCCTTCGCTGATTTCTTCCCATGTCGATCAGTTGTTGTTTCTTTTCTTTAGGTTTTTGTTTGTGTATTCACACACCTTGTTTAGTTTCTGAGCCGGTAGGTGTTGTCTGTGTGTGAGATTCGACCACTCCCTATATAATGAGTCAGTAGGTGTCGTGAAAAGGGTGTGCAGGATGCTCTTCATGTCAGTAGGTGGCGCTTGCTTGGAGGAACAGGCTATGCTGTTGTTTTTGTGTCCTGTTATCGGCTCTTGTTCCTGAATAGAGAACTCTAGTGCCTCAGGTGGTGGGTAAGGCCCTGGGACTTCCAGGTGTGTCCTTTTCTCCCCTTCAGTGAGGGCTGGTCTAGGGGAGAGTCTGGACGGAGCTGAGTTGGGTAAGCGCACCCTCAGGCACCACCAATGTTGTCAGCAGGGTTCAAATTTCTGTTCTCTGCTTCCAGGCAAAGCTGACAGGGAGGGGCTGGAATGGCCCTGCTCACTCAGAGAGTCTGCGTGTGGGGTGGGGCTATCGGAGACCTGCAGTCTGGTGTGGGCCTGGCCTGTTTCCACCGTCCCCAAGTCCACAGCTACTCCTGGCCCTCTGTCAGCAGGCCAGACCACACGCCACCAGGCCTCCCCTGGCTGTGATGCTGGCGGGAAGGTTCCCTGCTCAGGAACGCCACCTGGGCTGGGCGCACGGCCTCCCTTTGGGGGGAGGGTTGCCCTCTAGGACGCTGATCTGCCCCTGAAGGCAAACACACCTCAGCAGGCTGTTCACGTATATCCCTTCTGTGCCCCCGGCAATGCGAGGCCTCGGTGCAGGGGATGTGGTCTGCACGTCTGACCTCTGGGTCCCAGAGTTCAAACTTTGTCCCCACCAGGGAGACGAGTTTCTGTCCCAATTCACCCACAGGGATCCCAAGCCAGGTCTATGTCTCTCAGTCTCAGGCTCTGCCCTGTTCTCCTGGGATCACCATGCCAGCAGCACCTGGGAGGGCTGGCGGGCAGAGAGCTCACAGTCTGAGTTCCCCTTAGTCAGCTGTAGGGCCCCAAAAGGGAAGTTCCCGTTCCCTGGAGGTGCCTCTGGCTGGTGGCTATATTGTCTCTCTGTCTCTCTGGGCAGCTGCGGGTAGGGTCGGGGGAGGGGAGGAGGAGGCAATATGGCGTCTGCTGCGAGGCTCAGGTCTGTGCACACAGAGGTGCCCCCAGGGAGTTAGGAGCCTGGTACCGTGTCCGCTACTGGCTTACCGCTCGCTGGTGGCGGTCGTTGTTGGGCTGGTGTCCGAAGGTCCCTCCGCTTGCTGGGGAGCCCACCAGCAGTCCGGGATGCAGGGGAGGGGAAACGGCAGATCCACCTACACTTCCCACTGGTCTCCGGGCTGCTCCGGGGGTCCTAGCCTCCAGTTCTCCTCGGCAACCTCCTCCCGTGGAGTCTCCCGTGGTCTCAGGTACTCCTCCTGCTGACCCTCATCCGATGTAGGCTCGTCTTCTTGCTTCTTTCTTCTAATTTATGCTAGAATCTGACTTTTCTTCAGAGACACTCTGTCTGGTGGTGTTTCTCATCCGCCATCTTCTGGGCGGGGCCTGGTACACCTCTTAACATGTTATTCCTCCACCAAAAGCCTCATGGTGCCCTCTGTACCTAGCTCTTGCTGGAATTTGAGGCAGGGGTGGGATACATAGGCCATATCAGTCAAACAACTCTCCAGGAAGGTCCTTGTCACTGCATTAAGTTGCTTGTACCTCAGCTTAGTCTGTTTGCTTGGGTTTTTTTTTCCATCAATACACCTCATCTGTCTATTATCTTCCAAAAATTCCTCAAGCTTTCTGGTTTCTTCTTTGTATCCTTTCTGGTTTTCCAGCACTCTTATAGACTTATTTTTCTTTTATATTGCTTTTGTCATTTCAATGGGATTTGTGAAGCATAGGAGAGAAAAACATATGGGCTCAGTTTGTCACCTTGGAGAAGTACTACTTTTTTTTGTCTTCAGGAGATTTATTACTGTTTAACCACTTCAATACCAGCTTCTACTATAGTCAATAGCCACAGATGAATGCGCACAGTGTCTTTAGCCAACAGCCGAGATATGAATGCGCACAGCCAAGCGTCGACTTTAGCCAACAGTCGTGATATGACTTTTCTAATTTTTCATTTATCAAAATAAAATTGTGAACATTTAAAAATAACATAATGAAAACATATATGTATACATTACCTATTCTTATTTACATTACGAGTAAAGCTGCCTGTAAAATAAAACAAGCTTTCAGTGCTTTAACGACTTTGGTACCAGCATCAACTATAGTCAGTAGCCACAGATGAATGCTCACAGCCCAGCCTCAACTATAGTCAATAGCCACAGATGAACGTGCACAGCGACTTTAGCCAACAGCTGTGATGTGAAGGCACACAGCCAAGCATCGACTTTAGCCAACAGCCGTGATATGACTTTTCAAATTTATCAAAATAAAACTGTGAACATTTAAAAATAACGTAATGAAAACATATATGTATATGTTACCTATTCTGATTTACATTGCAAGTAAAGAAGCCTGTAAAGTAAAAGAAGTTTTCAGTGCTTTAAAGTTTTCCTCATCACACAAGAGCAAAATGGATTCGTGGTCAATGCACAGCACAAACTATCATGTGGACTATGAGTGCCAGCTGTGGGCAAGATTTTGCGACTGGTGAGCATGGTACCAAAGTGATTAAAAAGGAGCAAGAAAAGCTTAATCAGCAAAGATAGCCTTGAGTTTCTTTATCTTTTTATTTCAAGAAAATATGAAAGTACAAATGTTTTGTTTACATTCTATATCTTGGCCTCTCCCTAGCAAGGGTTAGAGGTATGCCCTTCCCCTCCACAATGCTTACCACATCCCTCAGATGTGGGTCTACCCTCCACCCCCCGAATCCCTGGTGAAGACCGCCACTCTTTGAGCACCATGGTTTTAATCAGTCTGTACCAACTTTATGGCAAGCACATGTGGAGCCCATTTTTCTGATCTTGTGTCACCTCACTTTGGATAATGGGCTTAAGCTTAATCCAGGATAATATGAGCGGCGCTAGCTCACTGTCGTTTCTTAGAATTGAGTAATATTCCATTGTTAACATATACCAAATTTTAATAATCCACTCTTGAATTGACAGGCACTTGGGTTATCTCCACATCTTTTAAATAGTGAATTGTGCTTCCATAAACATTCAGGTGCAGATGACTTTATTGTAGAATGTCTTATGCTCTTTTGGGTAGATGCCTAATAATGCTATTGCTGGGTCGAATGGTATTTCTATTTTTAGCTGTTTGAGGTATCTCCAAATTCTTTTCCACAAATGTTTCAGGAATCAGAAAAAACCTCATATATCCAAAGCAATTTTAAGTAAAAATATCATACTGGGAGGCATCAGTCTTCCTGACTTCAAGCTGTACTATAAAGCAATAATAATTAAATCAGGCTGGAACTGGTGCAAGAACAGGAGCATCAATATTTGGAATAGGACTGAGATTCCAGAGTTGAAACCATCTGCATATGGTAACCTAATCTTTGATAAAGCAGATACAAATATATGTTGGGGAAAAGAATCTCTCTTCAATAAATGGTGCTGGGAAAACTGGATATCTACATGCAGAAGAATGAATCAGGATCCCTACCTCTAACCTCTCACAAAAAATCCACTCAAGATGGTTAAGAGACTTAAACCTAAGGCATAAAACCTTAAGAATCCTAGAAGAAGAAGTTGGTAAAACCCTTTCAGACATTGGCCTAGGCAAAGAATTCTTGAAGAAGACCCCCAAAGCAACCACTACAGCAGCAAAAATAAACAAATGGGATCTGATCAAATTAAAACATTTCTACACAGCCAAGGAAACTCTCATTAGATCAAATAGACAACCTACAAAATGGGAGAAAGTATTTGCTCTCTACACTTCTGCTAAAAGTCTGATAACTAGAATCTATCTAGAACTCAAAAGAATTAACAAGAAAAAATCAAACCCATCAAGAAATTGGCAACAGAAATGAACAGAAACTTTTCCAAAGTAGACAGAATAATGGCCTGCAAACAGGACTGAAAATTAGAAGTCCTACTTTTGATTTCATAGTAATTGAAGTCTCTTCTCCTTCCTACTCTTTGAGACCTGAAGTTCTACCATTATAATTTCATTCCCTTGTTAAAATGTGGGCAATTTCCTTTTCTGAGCTGTTTTCAGAAATAAAATTGAAAGCAAACACAAATAAAGATGATTGTAAGGGAAAACCACCTCCTTTTATAAATCTCAGCCCAGAGTCTTTAATTACAGGTCTCGACAGAAAAGTGGCTGTTTATCAAGTGCCCCAAATCTATCACCGTGTTTCACTTTCCCTCAATTCCCACTGTCATTACTACATCTGAACCCGGTAAAGTGTTGATTCTCTTGAATGCTCTGGTCCAAATATGAACAAAATTCCTTCCCTTATTTTCTCTCAATAAGTAGTAGCAGCAATAGCAATAACAATAATAACAGTTGCCTTTCATTACCCTTTCTGTGTGCTAAGCACTGTGTTAGGAACTTGGTATGAATTATCTCATTAAATCCTCTCAGTTTTCCTGGGAGGTAGCTATGATATTATTATCCCTATTTTGATGAAACTGAGGTATAAAGAGATTAAGTGACCTACCGATGTAGCAAGTGACAGAGCCAGAGTTATGACCCAGGTCTCATTGACCCCATATGCAGAAATTTTAACAATTTTACTAAACTGAATATGAATACATCTCAGTTCAACTGTCTGTAAATGCCCTGTCATTCCCTCTTGGGTTTCCATCTGAGAGACTGACATCTTCCCCAATGACTTAGCCCACCCAATGCCTCTACCTCTAGAGACAAAGGTCCATGGCTTATGATACATAGGAACAGGAGAAGGATCTCATTTGCCAAATGGTTTCAACCCAAATACTAGATATACATAAAAAAGTATCAGCCTAAAAACTATACACAATATAGGAGTTTGTGTATGGCAATCCTCTATTTTATATTCAGTTCTGCAGTTTTATACTTTTTTATTCTTAAAAGCTCATCTTTTGCTTCCAGACAAGTGAGAAGCATATTAACCACTTCAGGACCAGTGTTGACTGTAGTCGACAGCCACAGATAAATGCGCACAGCCCAGCATTGACTATAGCCGATAGCCACAGATGAACGCACACGGCAACTTTAGCCAACAGCCATGATATGAGGGTGCACAGACAAGCATCAACTTTAGCCGACAGCCATGATATGACTTTTCTAATTTTTAATTTATCAAAGTAAAATTGTGAGCATTTAAAAATAACTTAATGAAAACATATATATATGTTACCTATTCTAATTTACATTACAAGTAAAGCTGCCTGTAAAGTAAAAGAAGCTTTCAGTGCTTTAAAGCTTTCCTCATCACACAAGATCAAAACAAATTCATTGTCAATGTACAGCACAAGCTATCGTGCAGACTGTGAGTGCTGGCTGTGGGCAAGGTTTCGTGGCCGGTGAGCACAGTTCCGAAGTGGATAAAGAATATAAAAAGTTCAGTTTACTAACTCAGCACTCAATCTTTTGTGTTCACTGGTTTGTCAGTTTAGTCCATGATACTAAAATCTTGGTACTGAAACCAAATAATAAGCCAGTTTTAACCACTTTGGTACCGCGCTCACCGGCTGCAAAACCTTGCCCACAGCCAGCACTCATAGTCCGCACGATAGTTTGTGCTGTGCATTGATGACGAATCTGTTTTGCTCTTGTTTGATGATGAAAACTTTAAAGCACTGAAAGCTTCTTTTACTTTACATGCAGCTTTACTTTTAATGTAAATCAGAATAGGTAACATATACATATATGTTTTCATTATGTTATTTTAAAATGTTCACAATTTCGCTTTGATAAATGAAAAATTAGAAAAGTAATATCATGGCTATCAGCTAAAGTCGATGGTCAGCTGTGCGCCTTCATATCACGGCTGTCGGCTAAAGTCACTGTGCGGGTTCTTCTGTGGCTATCAACTATAGTCGACACTGGTACTGAAGTGGTTAACTAATATAAGATCAGAAAGTTCTTTGCATAAAAAAATATTTTCACTTATCAAGATATGATGTTCTTTCAAGGAAAGTGAACATCATGTTCAAGGTGTACATTTCCTTACAAAAATGCATTAGAGGGAGCTCTTTTGTTTCTGTTGTGACAACATGCAGATTTGAACACTTCATCAAAGCAGGACTTTTGATCACCTAACCTCAAAGCACCTTGAGTAGGCCATGATGTGTGTTCAGAAGGGGCCCACTTTTCTAGATATGTGAATTTGCTTTTGTGAATAATCAGAGCTTCTGAGGTAAATATATTATCACATGAACCAGTAAACAGACTGAAATGTGAATATAATTCCCACACTAAAAATACTACCAATTTATTTTTTTGAGGAATTATGAAAGTAAATGTAATAAAGTAAATAAGGTAAAAAAGACATGATATATGGCTGCCAGACTTTTTTGACATGAAGCTGCCAAACATTCTTCACTTTAAAAGAATAGTATAAGATCCCATAATGCTTTTATTTAATTGACTTAATTAGAAAAGACCAAATGCATATATGAAAGATAATGCATGAGTATATATGTAGATCCAATTTCTTTCCTGAATAGAAAGCTAGGCTTATGCACCCTCTCTACCACCCTCATATGTCTCCAGGGTACACATATAATGGGGTGAAGCCATGGACCCCTGCTGGAAGGGAGGATGACAGAGGGTAGGTAGGGAGAAGGCTGGGAGCCAGACATAGGGAAAGGGGAGGATATTGTCATTTATTTGAGAAAATTCTCTCATATAGGCATACTGTGGGTGGGTGTTTGTGGGTGGGAGGTGGTGGTAGGCAGTGGCACAGAGATTTCTACTTGAGGCAAATTTGGATAGCCATGTTGAGGAACTAGTTAAGAACATATAAAGAGGAAAGGACTGTATTAAGGCCCACTATCTTTTTTATTAATGACAGCTCTCTTGAGATATAATTCACATAACAAAGTTCAAAATTTTAAAGTATAACAAAATTTGGTGGTTTTTAGTATATTAACAGACTTGTGCAACTATTAACATAATAAATTATATATCACCCCAAAAAGAAACTTTATACCTATTAGCAGTCACTCCCTGTCAACTCTTCAGTCTGAGGCAACCATTAATTTCATTTCTGTCTCCATAGATTCGCCTATTCTGGACATTTCATATAAATGGAATAATACAAAACCCTCTATGGCCTGGCTTCCTTCATTTATCATAATGTTTTCAAGGTTTATCAATGTTGTAGCATGTATCAATGCTTCATTCCTTTTTATGGCTGAAAAATATTCTATTGTATAGATATACAACATTTTGTTTAAGCATTCATTAGTTGATGGATATTTGGGCTGTTTTAACTTTGGGGCAATTATGAATAAAGTTTATATTAACATTCATTTACAAGTGTTTGTGTACATGCATTTTCATTTCTTTTTGCTATATATCTAGGATTGAAGTTGCTGCTGGGTCATATGGTAATTCTATGTCTAACTTTTTGAGGAACTGTGAGGCTCCCACATTTAACAATATGAGTGCTTTCCATGTTAAGTGTAAACTGATTTACTCATTACAACAATTCTATGAAGTAGTTACTAACTACTATTATTCTCATCTGATAGATGAGGAAACTGAGTCTCAGAGAAGTGATGCCATCTGCCTATGATCCCATAGATAGGCAATGGATGATGTATCTGGGATTTTATCCTAGGAAGTCTGGTTCCAGTGTCCTAGGAGGAGGAGAAGACCAGGCAGAAAAAAAGCAAGTTTTGCTCTAAAAAATGATTGTTTCAAATTAACATATTCAATTTATAGCAGAAGATTGGGTTTTAGCTTTCACTGACTAGTCTTTTTAGTTTAACCAAGTGGATAAAAACTCAAACTTTACAGCAAGATGGCCTAGGCTTGAGTCTAAGTTTTGCCACTCACTACCTGTGTGACCTTGGGCAATTTATTTAACCAGTATGTGCCTGTGTTACCTCATATATAAATGGTTATAATAAAGGCATTTTCCTAATAGTGCTATTGTGAGGATTCAATTAATTTATATGTTAAGCACTTAAAATAGGGCTTTTATATATAGTGAATGCTCAATGAATTTTAAAGCAATACGTGGGGGGAAAAATGGTGGAGTAGGGCTGACCTCCTGGCTCTCTGCTCTCAGAGTGAGAAGTGAAGAAAGCAGACAATCACATGAGAGTGATTTGCATTTACACAGGATCAGCTTAGCAAGACTGCAGAGAAACATCAGGATACTGAAAAAAAATGGGGCAATAATTAAAGGTGAATTGAAAAATCTTCTGCAAAACCCGGGAATTTGGAAATATACAATAGGGAGGAAGCGTGTCCACGTGTCTGCCATCCTGAATGGCCAGCTGGCTGAAGTATTGCTTCTGCCTTGCACAGGGAGATGATCCCTCCCCCACTGAATCCAACACCCACGCAGGCAAGGAAATGCCTGAAATTGGTGGGAAGGGGTAACGTGGGCAGACGAGCTATGTGGAGTAGAGACTCGAGCAGGCAACATTTTGAACTCTCCTGAGCACTCTGCCAAGGCAGTTTCGAGTGGGGGAGGGTTCAAACCCAGCAGCTGCTTCCCCATACTGCTGCTGCCACTCTGTAGCATGCAAATGCTAAGGAGGGCCACTATGGAAGTGGTCTCAGACCTCCCCTCTGCCATAACCTGGCTGCACGGATCGGGATTCTAGAGCAGGCAACATTTTGAACTTTCCTCAGTGCTCTGCCAAGGCAGTTTCGGGTGGGTGAGGGTCTGAACCCAGCAGCTGCTTCCCTGTACAGCAGAAATGAGTGCCAAGTCTGGCATTCTACCTCAGGATGCTTCCAGGACCAGGAATGGGGGACTCTACCTTAAGGGAGGCTTGCCCTTTGGATATCGCTGAGGCTTTGGCTGGTGCTGGGTAGACAGAGAGCAGATCCCTGCACATAAACTACTGGGTCGCTGCAAGTTGGGGAACTAGTGAGCCCAGCAGCTATTTGGAGCCAGTCCACCAAACCCAACCCAGCTTTCCACTGAACAGGGGACCTTCCACATTAGCGCTGGGAGGGCACACCACCACCACTTCGTAGATTAGAAATGCTGCAGAGGGCTTCTCTGGAAGGGGTCTCAGACCTCCCCTCTGCCCTAACCTGGCTGAATGGATTGGGCTTCTGGAAGAGGGAAATAAGGAGAGAAATCCATCTGTCCCTCCAACCCCACCCCAGGTTTTCCCATTCTGGAGGCTTGGACTTGGACGCTGAGTTTAAAGGGGCTGAAAGGGGAGAGCGGTGTTTTGCGTGGCTGTCTCACAAGATTGAACTTGAATGGTCTCCCACTGCATTCAGCAGTTTGCGATCTGTGCCCAGAGACCAGATCTTGTCTTGGCAAGGCGGAGCTGTGAAGGAGGCTGCTCTTTCAGATGTGGCCTAGAGAGATTTTACCACCCACACCCTCCTATGACTTGGGCTCCGGTGCTTCGTGCCAAAGAGTCTGAACACCGCCCCTGGGTGGAGTTGAGAGAAATAGTCTGTTCAAGCCAAAACCTACCTCCCAAGACTGTTTCCTCTGCTTCCCTTCCACCTTCCCGCTGGCAGCTGGAAGGCAGTTCTAGCAGCTTATCATAACAGCCTTTCAACTGAGTCCCATCTTTACCTCTCTACTGTGGCCTGATAGCCAGTGCCTTCGGGCAAAGGGGAAGCCACATTCCAGGAAATTGTGGAAGGGTGAGGGAATCTGCTATCTGGGCTGAGATCTGCTAGGGTTGAGACGACCCTTGGAGGTGACCAGGCCACAGGGATTTTGTGCAGAAGGGACAGACCCCACCCAGGCATGGGCTGAGTGGCATGACAGGTCTCTTTCTGGTTTGGGACCTTCAGTAGCCTCGGGCAGTGCTTCTCCAACAGCTCTGAGATTTAGACCACATACCAAGTTGATAAACCCTGTCCTGGGTGGGGTAGGGGTACAAAAGTAACCACATCTTGAACATGTAGCCTTATAAAGTACCTTTACCTCAGGATGGTGGCTTATCTTCTCCTCTGACAGAGCAAACTCTGCCCTTGGGGAAGGGGTAAAACAAGAAAAGACATTTCCCAGTCTGGGACTTGTGGCAATCTCACTCATTGCTTCCCCCCCCCCCCAGCTCACCATCAGACTAAGCCCTTTTAGGTTGAGAAAAAGGAGAAAAGTCGCATTCCCTGTATGACTAGCTTGAATATGTGGGTCCTTAGAATTAAGCAGAAGGGAGTAATGTTTACATTCAGCTGGTTGGTTTTGATCACCTGATAAGTTCAAAAACAGGTGCTTGTCTTTGGCACCCGGCTTGCTGCCAACCTACAGGCCTGTGGTTCGGGAAGGAAAATCATGAACATAGTCTGTAGTAATTGCACCAATTGACTTTCCCCACAAGGAGGTCATCCAAAAGTGTGAGAAAATATCTCTGAATAAAATATTAACAGCTCCTCCCTAGCTACAGATCAAACATCATCTGAAGTATTCTCTCTTAGGCTGACTGATATCTAGTGCTCCTTTCACCCCTCCTAAAGTAATTACAGGACTCTAGGAACCATTGGGAGTTTAAGGATATTCCTTTAAGACTGAGATACCCATATATCCTATTTGGAGGCTTAGAGAGCAATACGAAGGTTATGGAATACTTTGATAATTGACTCCTTCTTGCAAACAACAGATAAAAAAAAGAAAGAGTAAATGCATAGCCTAAAACAGTGCCTCTCATTTAAACATAGTGGTCCATAGCAGTCTTGCACTCACAAGAGTTATCGAACCCCTGGGTGTCTATGCAAACTCAGTAAACTCTGTAGACAGAAGGAAAACATATCAGGTCAATGATAACCAAACAGGCTCAAACTCATCTAAGTTGATAAAGGACCAGAGCACATATCCACCAGCTCTACCAAGGATAATTCCTTTGGAACCCCAGAACATAGCTCATAATTGAGTCCCAGGATCCAGATGAGGGAAACCCAGCGAAATATAAAAAGAATCATGAAGGATCAGAGAGAAAAGTCACCTCCAAAAGAAAATACTCGATCTCCACCAACTCACATGATATGATTAAACTGATAGAGGAAGAATGCCGAATGTGGATTGTTAGAAAACTCAATAGAATTGAAGAGAAAATATAATCACAACATAGAGAAAGAACAAGAATAATTCAGGAAATGAATGAAAAATTCTCCAAAGAAACAGAAGTAATATAGAAAAACCAATCAGAAATTTTGGCAATGAAGAAAGAATTCAAGGAACTTCATAAAAAAGTGGAAAGTCTCAGAAACAGGAAAGGTCATGCCGAGGAAAGAATCTCAGACCTTGAGGATTATGCCTATGCACTAAACAAATCAGAAGAGAAAGGGAGCACTGAAACAAGAGACAAGACCAAAGCTTACAAGAAGTGTGGGATTAAGTAAAAAAGCCGAATGTCACATTGATCGGGATTCCAGAAATGGGAGAGGAACATTCACAAGGGTTGGAAAATTTATTTCATGGAATACTGGAGGAAAACATGCCGGGCCTGGCCAGAAATCTTGATATCCAAATACAAGGAGCACAGAGAACTCTTGGGAGACTCAACGTGAATAGGCAATCACCTCGTTATGTGGTTATTAGGCTGAACAAAGTAAACCTGAAAGAAGCAATCCTCCGTGTAGTGAGACGAAAACAACAAATATCCTATAAAGGAAAGCCTATCAGACTAACAGCAGACTTCTCATCTGAAACCTTACACCCAGGAGGGAGGGGGTGCCTATCTTTAATCTTCTAAAACAGAATAAAGTCCAACTTAGAATTCTTCATCCAACAAAGTTAAGTTTCATCTATGAGGAAGAAATAAAGACCTTTTCAGACAAGCAATCGCTGAAGGAATTTGCAATGTCCAGACCAGCCCTACAGGAAGTTCTCAGACTTGCCTTTTACACTGAACAGGGCAATAGACATTTCTCAAAGTAAAATATTCAAAGAATTAAAGGCTAGGTCTTTAATTGCATGATGGCTCAAGGACTAAGCCTTGAGAACAGGACTTCACCCAACAATGTGAATGGAAATCTTCCTCCAATTTCAATATTCTCAATAAATGTAAATGGTTTAAACTGTCCTTGGAAGAGGGATTGAGTGACAGAGTGGACAAAAATCCAGAAGCCTAGTATCTGCTGTCTACAGGAAACACATCTAACCCATGAAGATGTCTCCTGGCTGAAGGTCAAGAGATGGAAAACTATCATGCAGGCAAATGGAAGTCAAAACAAAGCAGGGGTAGCTATACTATTTGCAGTTAACAAAAGTTTTAAAGCAAAAGTAAAAAAGGATAAAGATGGCCACTTTATAATGGTGAAAAGGAAGATCCAACAAGAATATTTAATAATTCTTAATATTTATGCACCCAATTCAGGAGCACCCAATTACATAAAGCAAACCTTCTCTGATCTAAATACCATGTTAAACAATACTGCCAGAGTTGTAGGGGACTTCAACACTCCACTGAACGAACTGAAGAGATCCTCCACAAAGAAATTAAGTAAAGAAATAACGTGCTTAATAAAAGCTCTTGACCATAAAGGTCTGACAGATTGCTACAGAACATTCCGCCCAAATAAAGCTGAATTTACATTCTTCTCAGCATCCCATGGGTCTTTCTCCAAAACTGATCACATACTAGGCCACAAAGCAGATCTCAAAAAATTCAAGAAAATACAAATATTACCATGTGCCTTCTCTGATCATAGTGGTATAAAATTAGAGTTCAATTCCTATAGAAACACTCAATGCCTCGCAAGGCATAGAAACTAAATAATATATTATTGAAGAATATTTGGGTCAAGTTCAGAGGGAAATCAAGAGTTTCTTCGAACAAAATGATAACAGTGCCACATTTTACAAACACATGTGGGATACAGCAAAATAATATCTGAGATGAAAACTAATAAAAATAAACACTCATATCCAAAAAACAGAAAAATTAGATACAGACGACCTAACGAATAAACTCAGGTAACTGGAAAAAGAAGAGCAAACCAAATCCAATCCTAGCAGAAGAAAAGAAATAACTAACATCAAAGAAGAACTAAATGAAATGGGGAACAAAATAATTACATGGAAGATAAAAAAAAAAAACAGAAGCTTGTTTTTTGAAAAGATAAACAAAATTGATAGTACTCTGGTTAGACTGACAAGAACTCAAAGGGAAAGGACTCTAATAAACTCAATAAGAAATGAAAAATGAAGAGGGAATCAAGAAGGCGGACGAGAAACACCGCCAGATAGAATGCCTCTGCAGAAAAGACAAATTCTAGCAGAAATTAGAAGAAAGAAGCAAGAAGACGAGCCTACATTGGAAGAGGGTTGGAAGGAGGAGAACCTGAGACCACGAGAGACTCCACAGGAGGAGGTTGCGGAGGAGAAGTGGAAGCTGGGACTGCCGGAGCAGCCCAGAGACCAGCCGGAAGAGTAGGTGGATCAGCCCTTTCCCCTCCCCTGCATCTGGCACTGCTGGTGGACTCCCCAGCAGGTGAAGAGACCTGTGGACACCAACCCAGCAACGGTCACCACCAGTGAGCGGTAAGCCAGCAACGGACGCGGCACCATGATCCCAACTCCCTCGGGGCACCTCCGTGTGCACAGACCCAAGCCACGTGGCAGGCGACATAATGCCTCCTCCTTCCCTCCCCCGACCCTACCCGCAGCTGCCCAGAGAGATAATAGAGCCACCTGCTGGAGGCACCTACAAGGAATGGGACCTTCCCTTTTGGGGCCCTACAACTGACTAAGGGGAACTCAGACTGAGAGCTCTCGAACCGCCAGCCCTCCCAGGTGCTGCTGGCACGGTGATCCCAGGAGAACGGGGCAGACCCTGAGGCTGAGAGACATAGACCCAGCTTGGGCTCCATGTGGGCAAATTGGGACTGAAACTCCTCTCCTTGGTGGGGATATAGCTTGAACTCTGGGGTCCACAGCTCAGACCTGCAGATCAGATCCCGTGCACTGAGGTCTCGCATTGCCAGGGGCACAGATGAGATATATATGAACAGTCTACTGAGGTGTGTTTGCCTTCAAGGGCAGATCAGTGTCCTAGAGGGCAACACTCCTCCCAAAAGGAGGCCATGCGCCCATCCCGGGGGGCATTCCTGCCCAGGGAACCTCCTGGACGGCATTAGAGTCCGGGGAGGCCTGGTGGCGTGTGGTCTGGCCTGCTGGCAAAGGCCCAGAAGTAGCTGCGGAATTGGGGAGGGTGGAAAGAAGCCAGGCCCACTCCAGACTGCAGGTTTCAGACAGCCTCACCCCCACACACAGATATTCTGATTGAGTGGGGCCATTCTAGCCCCTCCCTGACACATTTTCCTGGAAACAGAGAACAGAACTTTGACCCCTGCTAACCGCATTGGTGGTGCCTGATGGCAGGCTTACCCAACCCAGCTCCGCCCAGACTCTCTCCTAGACCAGTCCTCCCTGAGGAGGAGAAAAGGACACACCTGGAAGTCCCAAGGCCCAACCGACCACCTGAGGCAATAGAGTGCCTCTCTACAGGAACAAGAGCTGATAAGAGGACACAAAAACAACAGTGTAGCCTGTTCCTCCAAGCAAGCACCACCTACTGATGGGAGGACATCCTGCACACCCTTTTTATGGCACCTACTGACTCATTATACAGGGAGTGGTCATATATCACCCACAGACACCAACTACCAGCTGAGAAACTAAACAAAGCATGTGAATACCCAAACAAAAACCTAAAGAAAAGAAACAACAACTGATCAACCTGGGAAGAAATCAGCGAAGGAACTCAGGAAACATGAAGAACCAAACGAAAAACACATCCCAAAGAGGAGCACCACACTCCTAGAAACAGACACCAACCAAAATCAAGCAATCAAAATGACAGAAGAGGAATTTAGTATGTGGATCATAAGAACACTCACCACAATGCAAAAACAACTCAATAACCAACACAAAGAAACCACAAAAAGCATCCAGGACCTAGAACAAAAGTTCACTAAAGAAATCGACACAACGAAGAAAGTTTAACCGAACTCTTGGAAATGAAGAATCAATTCAGGGAACTACAAAATACTGTGGAAAGTCTCAAGAACAGGGTAGATCAAACAGAAGAAAGAATCTCAGAGATTGAAGATAACACCCTCCAACTAAATAAAACAGTCACAGAGATAGAGCAGAGAAATGAGAGAAAAGAGCAAAGCCTAAAAGAGCTGTGGGATTATGTGAAGAAACCTAATGTGAGGGTCATAGGTTTACCAGAAGGAGAAGAAGACAACACTTAAGGGTTGGAAAAAATATTTGAAGATATAACACAGGAAAATTTCCGAGGCCTTGTTAATAATCTCGATATACAAGTTCAAGAAGCTCAGAGGACCCCTGGGAGATTCAATAAAAACAGGAAGACGTCACGATATGCAGTCATCAGACTGTCCAAAATGTCAACTAAAGAGGCCCTTCTAAGAGCTGTAAGATGAAAGAAGCAAGTAACACACAAGGGAAAGCAAATTCGAATAACACCAGACTTCCCTACTGAGACTTTACAAGCAAGAAGAGACTGGGGCCCCATTCTCACCCTTCTGAAACAAAACAATGCCCAGCCTAGAATCTTATTCCCTGTAAAACTAAGCGTCGTATATGAAGGAGAAACAAAGACATTCTCAGACAAGCAAAGTCTCAGAGAATTCACTAACACAAGACCAGCCCTACAAGAAGTACTCAAAACAGTGTTAAACTAGGAACACCATAATAAAAACTGATGAACATAAAAACAACCAAAACCCAAAGATTAAAGGCCAGATAATACAATGGCTCAAGAGAGGAATCAAAGCAACAACATCCAACCCAACAGAATGAACAGTAATCTACCTCACCTATCAGTTCTCTCAATAAATGTGAATGGCTTAAACTCTCCACTCAAGAGACATAGGCTGGACGAATGGATAAGAAAATACAGGCCAAGTATATGCTGTCTTTAGGAAACACATCTAACCTGCAAGGATGCATATAGACTAAAACTAAAAGGGTGGAGATCAGTATTCCAGGACAAGTGGAAGCCAAAAGAAGGCTGGTGTGGCAGATCTATTTTCAGATGATTTAGTTTTTAAACCAACAAACGTAGTGAATGACAAAGAGGGTCATTATATAATGGTGAAGGGCACAGTTCAACAAGAAGACATAACAATATTAAATATGTATGCACCCAACTTAGTTGCACCCTGATTCATAAAGCAAACTTTACTAGAGCTAAGCAAATGGATTAATAGCAACTCCATAATCACCGGAGATTTCAACACCCCACTGACGGCACAAGACAGATCTTCAAAACAGAACATTAATAAAGAAATAATGGACTTAAACAAAACTCCAGAACAATTGGGTCTGACTGACATTTAAAGTACATTCTATCCAAAATCCACTAAATATACATTCTTCTCATCAGCTCACGGGACATTCTCTAAGATTGACCATATCCTAGGACACAAAGTAAATCTCAAGAAATTAAAAAACATAGATATCATACCACGTACCTTCTCAGATCACAGTGGAATAAAAGTAGAAATCAACCCTACCAGAAACTCACATTTCTACACAAAATCGTGGAAATTAAACAACCTCCTACTAAATAATTATTTCATAAATGAAGAAATCAAGATGGAAATAAAAAAAATTCTATGAACAAAATGAAAATGAAGAGACAAGTTATCAAATCCTCTGGGACACAGCCAAAGCAGTTCTGAGAGGAAAGTTCATCTCCATAAATGCCTATAACCAAAAGTAAAAAAGATCATAAATAGACAAACTAATGAAACGAATCAAAGAGCTGGAAAAAAAAGAACAGACCAACCACAAACCCAGCAGAAGAAGTGAAATCAACAAGATCAAATCAGAACTAAATGAAATTGAAAACAGGGAAGCTATTCAAGAGATTAATAAAACAGAAAGTTCATTCTTTGAAAAATTAAATAAAATTGACATGCCATTGACTAGGCTAACGAAAAGCAGAAAAGAGAAATCTCTAACAAGCTCCATCAGGAACAAAAAAACAGATATCACAACTGATCCCAAGGAAATACAAGATATAATTTATGAATACTACAAAAATGTTTATGCACACAAACTGGAAAATGTGGAGGAAATGGACAAATTTCTAGATACACACAGCCTCCCAAGGCTCAACTAGGAAGAAATAGAATTCCTGAACAGACCAATCTCAAGAGTTGAAATAGAAACAGCAATTAAAAATCTCCCTAACAAGAAAAGTTCTGGTCCAGATGGTTTCACACCCGAATTTTACCACACTCACAAAGAAGAACTAGTACCTGTCTTGTAGAAACTATTCCACAACATCGAGAAGAATGGAAACCTCCCCGACACCTTTTATGAAGCAAATATTAGTCTGATTCGAAAACCAGTAAAGGATGCAACAAAAAAGAAAAGTACAGACCAATATCCCTAACGAATATAGATGCAAAGATTTTCAACAAAATCTTAGCTAACCGAATCCAGACGCTTATCCAAAAAATAATCCATCACGACCAAGTGGGCTTCAACCCTGGGATGCAGGGATGGTTCAACATATGTAAGTTTATAAATGCAATTCACCACATAAACAGAAGCAAAAACCAAGACCACATGATTCTTTCAATAGATGCAGAAAAAGCTTTTGTCAAAATTCAACACCCTTCCAAGATACAAACACTTAAAAAACTAGGCATAGAAGGAACATACATAAAAATGATACAAGCCATATATGACAGACCCATAGCCAACATCATACTGAATGGGGAAAAATTGAAAGCATTCCCACTTAGAACTGGAACCAGACAAGGCTGCCCACTATCTCCACTTCTATTCAACATAGTGCTGGAAGTCCTGGCTACAGCAATCAGACAGGAAAGTGGAATTAAAGGTATCCATATAGGGGCAGAAGAGATCAAAGTTTCACTGTTTGCTGATGATATGACATCATATTTAGAAAACCCCAAAGATTCAACCAGGAAACTCCTGGAACTGATAAATGAATTTAGTAAAGTCTCAGGATAAAAAATCAATACACAGAAATCAGAAGCATTCATATATGCCAACAACAATCAAATCAAGAACCAAATCAAAGACTCAATTCCCTTTACAATAGCAACAAAGAAATGAAAGTAACTAGGAATATACTTAACCAAGGAGGTAAAAGACCTCTACAGGGAGAACTTTGAAACACTGAGGAAGGAAATAGCAGAGGATGTTAACAGATAGAAATCCATACCATGCTCATGAATTGGCAGACTCAACATCATTAAAATGTCTAAACTACCCAAACTGATCTACAGATGCAATGCAATACCTATTAAAATCCCATCAGCATTCTTCAAAGATATAGAAAAATAATTTTACACTACGTATGGAACCAAAGAAGACCCCGAATATCAAAAGCAATTCTAGGCATCAAAATCAAAATGGGAGGCATTAATATGCCAGATATCAAACTATACTAGAAAGATATAGTAATTAAATTAATCTGGTATTGGCACAAAAATAGAAATATTGACCAGTGGAACAGATCTGAGAATCCTGATGTAAAACCATCCTCATATAGCCATCTAATCTTTGACAAAGCAGACAAAAACATACACTGGGGAAAAGAATCCCTTTTCAATAAATGGTGCTAGGAAAACTGGATAGCTACTTGTAGAAGACTGAAGCAGGACCCACATCTTTCACCTCTCAAAAAAACAACTCACGCTGGATAACAGACTTAAACCTAAGGTATGAAAATTTTAGAATTCTAGAGGAATATGTTGGAAACACTCTCCTAGACATTGGCCTAGGCAAAGAGTTTATGAAGAATTCCCAAAGGCAATCACAGTAGCAACAAAAATAAATAAATGGGGCATGATCAAACTAAAAAGCTTCTGTACAGCCAAAGAAATAGTCATGAAAGTAAATGGACAACCTACAGAATGGGAGAAAATTTTTGCATCCTTCGCATCCGATAAGGGGTTGATAACTAGAATATACTTAGAACTCAAGAAAATCAGCAAGAAAAAATCAAATAACCCTATTAAAAAGTGGGCAAAGGACTTGAACAGAAACTTTTCTAAAGAAGACAGAAGAATGGCCAACAGACATATGAAAAAATGTTCAACATCTCTAATCATCAGGGAAATGCAAATCAAAACCACAATGAGATGTCACTGAACTCCAGTGAGAATGGCCTTTATTCAAAAAGTCTCCAAACAATAAATGCTGGCGTGGATGTGGATAAAGAGGAACACTTCTACGGTGCTTGTGGGAGTGCAAACTAGTTCAACCTCCGTGGAAAGCAATATGGAGATACCTTAAAGTGATACAAGTGAATCTACCATTTGATCTAGCAATCTCATCCCTGGGCATCTACCCAGAAGATACAATGACACTGTACAAAAAAGACACCTGCACTCGAATGTTTATAGCAGCACAATTCATAATTGCAAGGCTGTGGAAACAGCCCAAGTGCCCATCAATCCAAGAATGGATTAATAAAATGTGGTATATGTATACCATGGAGTAGTATTCAGCTGTAAGAAACAACGGTGATATAGCACATCTTATATTTTCCTGGTTAAAGCTGGAACCCATACTACTAAGTGAAGTATCCCAAGAATGGAAAAACAAGCACCACATATACTCACCAGCAAACTGGTATTAACTGAGCAGCACCTAAGTGAACACATAGGTACTACAGTAATAGGGTATTGGGCACGCAGGAGGGGGGAGGGTGGTGGGTATATACATACATAACGAGTGAGATGTGCACCGTCTGGGGGATGGTCATGCTGGAAACTCAGACTTGTGGGGGTGGGAGGGAATGTGCATTTATTGAAACCTTAAAATCTGTACCCCCATAATATGCTGAAATAAGAACAATTCTAAAAAAAAAATAAAAAATAAAAGTTGTTTTCTGTTTTTTTAAAACCAGAGATTATATGATTTACTGGCCATGAAACTCTGAAAACTTTTTTTTTTCCTTTTTTTTATTTCAGCATAATATGAGGGTAGAAATTTTAAGGTTGCATACATAGGTATTGCCTTTCCTCCCCTCTCAAGTCAGAGCTTGAAGTGTGTCCATCCCCCAGACAATGAACATTGCACTTATTATGTATATATATAAAGCCATCCATTCCCCCCCACTTGCCCGAAAGCCGATAATTGTTTTTTTTTTTTTTTTAAATTTTGGCTATATTTAATAACTTTGCTTCTACATAGCAAGAGTTAGAGTTATGCCGTACCCCTCCACACTGTTCGCCACATCCCTCAGATGTGGGTCTATCTCCCCATCCCCTGAAATTCTGGTGAACACCACCACCCGTTGAGCACCATATTGATAATTGGTCAGTACCAATGTGATGGCGAGTACATGGGAGCCCTTTTTCTGATCTTGTATCACCTCACTTTGGATAATGGCCTTAAGCTCAATCCAGGATAATATAAGCAGTGCTAGCTTGCTGTCATTTCTTAGAATTGAGTAATATTCCATTGTAAACATATACCACATTTTAATAATCAAATCATGAATTGATGAGCACTTTGGTTGTTTCCACATCCTTGCAGTAGGAATTGTACTGCCATAAATATTGGGGGGCAGATGTCTTTATAATAGAATGCTTTATGCTCTTTTTGGTAGCTGCCTAATAATACTTTGCTGTGTCGAATGGTATTTCTATTATTAGCTGTTTGAGGTATCTCCAAATTTTTTTCCACAAAGGTTGCACTAATTTGCAATCCCAACAGAAGTGTAAGAGTGTTCCTGTCTCTCCACATCCTTGCCAGGATTTGTGGTTTGGGGATTTCTTGATACGGGCCAATCACATTGGGGTTAGTTGATACGTTATTGTGGTTTTGATTTGCATTTCTCTAATGATTAGAGATGTTGAGCATTTTTTATATTTTTTATATGTTTGCAGCATTTTTTTATATATTTGCAGTATTTTTTATATGTTTGTTTTTATTATGTCTTCTTTGGACAAGTTTCTTTTCATTTCCGTTGCCCATTGCTTGATGGGGTTGTTTGATTTTTTCTTGTTAAATCTTTTGAGTTCTAGATAGATTTTTGTTATTAGAGCTTTACTGGAAGTGTAGAGAGCAAATATTTTCTCTCCTGTAGGTTGTCTATTTGCTCTAATGATAGTTTCTTTGGCTGAGCAGAAGCTCTTTAGGTTGATCAGATTCCATTTGTTTATTTTTGTTGCTGTGGTGATTGCTTTGGGGGTCTTCTTCTAAAATTCTTTGCTTAGGCCAATGTCAGAAAAGGGTTTTCCCAACATCTTCTTCTAGGATTCTTAGGGTTCCATGCCTTAGGTTTAAGTCTGTTATCCATCTTGAGTGATTTTTGTGAGAGGTGAGAGGTAGGGATCCTGGTTTATTCTTCTGCATGTAGATGACCACTTTTCCGAGCACCATTTATTGAAGAGAGATTCTTTTCCCCAATGTATATTTTTGTCTGCTTTATCAAAGATTAGGTTACCATATGCAGATGGTTTCATCTCTGGAATCTCAGACCTATATCAAATATCAGTGCGTCTGGTCTTGTGCCAGTTTCAGGCTGATTTAATTATTATTGCTTTATAGTACAGCTTGAAGTCAGGAAGACTAATGCCTCCCAGCTTGGTATTTTTACTTAAGATTGCTTTGGCTATGCATGTTTTTTTTCTGGTTCCATAAAAAGCAAGGAATTATTTTTTCTAGATCTGTGAAGACTGATGGTGGTATTTTGATGGGGATTGCATTAATTCTGTAGATGACTTTAGGTAATACTGACATTTTAATGATATTGATTCTAGCAATCCATGAAGAGGGTATATTTTTCCATTTGTTTACATCTTCTACAATTTCTATTTTTAGCATTTTGTAGTTCTCCTTTTATAAGTCTTTCATATCTTTCATTAGATATATTGCTAGATATTTAATTTTGTTTGGGGCTATAGCAAAATGAATTGCGTTTTTGACTTGAGCTTTGGCCTGAAGCTTCTTGACATATATGAATGCTTCTCTTTGTGTGTATTGATTTTGTAACCTGAGACTTTACTGAATTCATTTATCAAATCTAGGAGTCTCTTGGAGGAATCCACGGGGTTTTCTAGGTAAAATATCATCTGTGAAAAGTGAGAGTTTAATCTCATCTGTACCCACTTGGATGCCCTTTAATATCCCTCTCTTGCCTGATTACTATAGCTACAATTTTGAGTACTATGTTGGATAGAAGAGGAGATAGTGGGCATCCTTTTGTAGTTGCGTCCCTTCTGACTTTGGTATCAAGGTAATATTGACTTCGTAGAATGAGTTAGGAAGGATACCATCCTTCTCAATAGTGTGGAATAATTTCTGTAGTATAGGTATGAGTTCATCTTTGTATGTTTTTCAGAACTCTGAAGTATAGCCATCTAGTCCAGGAATTTTCCATTTGGGGAGGTTGTTAAATACTGCTCCAATTTCTGCACTTGTGATTGGTCTACTCAGAAATTCTTTTACCTCCTGGGTCAACTTAGGGAGGTTGTATGTCCAGGAATTTATCCATTTCTTCCTCGTAATGTAGTTTTGGGGCATATAAATTTCTATAGTAGTCAAACATAATGTTTTGTATTTCTGTAGTGTCTGTTGTGACCTCTCATTTTTCATTTCTTATTGAGTTTATTAGAGTCCTTTCCCTTTGAGTTCTTGTCAGTCTAACCAGAGTACTATCAATTTTGTTTATTTTTTTATTTTTTTTTTTTTGAGACAGAGTCTCACTTTATTGCCCAGGCTAGAGTGAGTGCCGTGGCGTCAGCCTAGCTCACAGCAACCTCAAACTCCTGGGCTCAAGCGATCCTCCTGCCTCAGCCTCCCAAGTAGCTGGGACTACAGGCATGTGCCACCATGCCCGGCGAATTTTTTTCTATATGTGTTAGTTGGCCAATTAATTTCTTTCTATTTATAATAGAGATGGGGTCTCGCTCTTGCTCAGGCTGGTCTCGAACTCCTGAGCTCAAACGATCCGCCCACCTCGGCCTCCCAGAGAGCTAGGATTACAGGCTTGAGCCACCGCGCCTGGCCTGTTTATCTTTTTGAAAAACCAGCTTCTGTTTTTGTTTTATCTTCCATATAATTCTCTTGTTCCCCATTTCATTTAGTTCTGCTTTGATCTTAGTTATTTCTTTTCTTCTGCTAGGATTGGAATTGGTTTGCTTTTCTTTTTCCAGTTCCTTGAGTCTATTCATTTGGTTGTTGGTATCTAAACTTTCTGTAATTTGATGTTAGTGTTTATTGCTATTAGTTTTTCTCTCCGATATGCTTTTGCTTTATCCCACAGGTATTTGGTAACATGTGGCTCCATTATGATTGTGTTCAAAGAAACTCTTGATTTCCCTCTGAATTTCCTCCTTGACCCAATAGTTATTCAACAATAGATTGTTTTGTTTCCATGACTTTTTGAAGTGGTGCATATTTCTTTTAGAATTGAACTCTAATTTCATACTATTATGGTCGGAGAAGACACATGGTATTATTTCTGTTTTCTTGGATTTTTTGAGATCTGTTTTGTGGGCTAGTATGTAATCAATTTTGTAGAAGACTGCTGAGAAGAATGTAAATTCAGCTTTATTTGGGTGGAATGCTCTGTAGAGATCTGTGAGATCTTTTTGTTCAAGAGCTTTGTTTAAGCCCCTTATTTCTTTACTTAATTTCTCTTTGGAGGATCTCTCCAGTTCATTCAGTGGAGTGTTGAAGTCCCCTGCTACTATGGCAGTATTGTTTAACATGGTATTTAAATCAGACAAGGTTTGCTTTATGTAACTGGGTGCTCCCATATTGGGTGCATAAATATTAAAAATTGTTAAATATTCTTGTTGGATCTTCCCTTTCAGCATTATAAACTGGCTGTCTTTATCTTTTTTTACTTTTGCTATTTTAAAGCTTATGTTGTCTCGAATAGTATAGCTATTTTAGATAGATAGATAGATATAGTATAGCTATTACAGCTGCTTTCTTTTCACTTCTGTTTGCCTGGATTATAGTTTTCCATCCCTTGGCATTCAGCTGGAAGTCATCTTTGTGGGTTATATTTGTTTCCTCTACACAGCAGATACTAGGCTTTTGGATTTTTATCCGCTCTACGACTCAATGCCTCTTCCTAGGACAGTTTAAACCATTTACATTTATTGAGAGTATCAAAATTGGAGGAATATTTCCATTCATATTTCTGGGTGAAGTCCTGTTACTTTGTATCACTCCTTGAGCCATCATTCAGTTCAAGATCTAGTCTTTAATTCTTTCAGAATTTTACTTTGGGGAGTGTCTATTGCCCTGTTTGGTGTAGAAGGCAGGTCTGATAATTTCTTGTAGGGCTGGTCTGGTCTTTGCAATTTCCTTAAGCAATTGCTTGTCTGAGAAGGTCTTTATTTCTCCCTCATAGATGAAACTTAATTTTCCTGGATGAAGAATTCTAGATTGGGCTTTATTCTGTTTTAGAAGATTAAGGGTAGGCACCTAATCCCTCCTGGGTGTAAGGTTTCAGATGAGAAGTCTGCTGTTAGTCTGATAGGCTTTCCTTTATAGGTTATTTGTTGTTTTCACCTAGCTACACGGAGGATTGCTTCTTTCAGGTTTACTTTGTTCAGCCTAATAACCACATGACGAGGTGATTGCCTATTCACATTGAGTCTCCCAGGAGTTATGTGTCCTTCTTGTATTTGGATATCAAGATTCATGGCCAGGCTCGGCATTTTTTAATTTCAATTTTTTTATTACTTCATATTATGAAGGTACAAATATTTTTAGGGTTAAATATCTTGCCCCTGCCCCCCCGCCCCCAGCCTGCTATGCCAGAGCTTTTAGCGTGTCCAGCCTCAAGGTGGTGCGCACCACACCTACCATGTAAGTACATACCCTTCCCCTCCTCCCCCCTTCCACCTGCCCACTTCCCGATTACAGATTTTTTTCAGATATTTTGCCTACAATGTATGTGTTTGCCTCTCCCTAAAAATGGATAGAGGTAATCCCTCTCCTCCCCAGTGCTCACCACTTCCTTAAGATGTGGGTCCCCCCCCACAAATCCTTGTTGAACACTACCGTTTTTTGAGCACCATAGATTTAGTCAATCAGTACCAATTAGATGGCTAGTAGATGTGTAGCCCATTTTCCAGATCTTGTGTTGTATCGCTTTGTATCACGGGCTTAAGCTTCATCCAGGATAGCATAAACGGTCCTAGCTCACTGTCATTTCTTAGTATTGAGCAATATTCCATTGTGAGCATATACCACATTTTAGTTATCCACTCATGAATTGACGGGCACTTGGGTAGTTTCCATGACTGTGCAATAGTGAATTGGGCTGCCATAAACATTCAGGTACAGATGTCTATATAATAGAGACACTTATGTTCTTTTGGGTAGATGCCCAACAATGCTATTGCTGGGTTGAATGGCATTTCTATTTCTAGCTGTTTGAAGTATCTCCAAATTATTTTCCACAAAGGTTGCACTAATTTGCAGTCCCACCAGCAGTGTAAGAGTGTTCCTGTCTCTCTGCATCCTCGCCAGCATTTGTTGTTTCGGGATTTCTTGATGCAGGCCATTCTCACTGGGGTTAGGTGGTATATCATTGTGGTTTTGATTTGCATTTCTCTAATGATTAGAGATTTTGAACATTTTTTATATGTTTGCATGCCATTATTCTGTCTTCTTTGGAGAATTTTCTATTCATTTCCATTGCCCATTTCTTGATGGGGTTGTTTGATTTTTTCTTCTTTATTCTTTTATGTTCTAGGTAGATTCTTGTTGTTAGACTTTTATCAGAAGTGCAGAGAGCAAATATTTTCTCCCACTCTGTGGGTTGTCTATTTGCTCTAATGGATCATTTCCTCGGCAGTGTAGAAACTTTTTAATTTGATTAGATCCCATTTGTTTATTTTTGATGTGGTGGTGATTTCCTTGGGGATCTTCCTCATGAATTCTTTACCTAGACCAATATCTGATAGGGTTTTCCCAACATTTTCTTCTAGGATTCTTAAAGTTTCATGCCTTAGGTTTAGGTCTGTTACCCATCTTGAGTGAATTTTTGTGAGAGGTGTGAGGTTGGGATCCTGATTCACTCTCTGGATGTTGCTAACCAGTTTTTCCAGCACCATTTATTAAAGAGAGAATCTTTTCCCCATAGTATATTTTTGTCTGCTTTATCAAAGATTAGGTTGCCATACACAGATGGTTTCATCTCTGGAATCTCAGTTCTATTCCAGATATCGATGCTTCTGTTCTTGTGCCAGTACCATGCAGATTTAACTATTATTGCTTTATAGTACAGTTTGAAGTCAGGAAGACTGATTCCTCCCAGTTTGTTCTTTTTACTTAAGATTGCTTTGGCTATATGTGGTTTTCTCTGGTTCCATACAAAGCGAAGAATTATTTTTTCTAGATCTGTTAAGAATGCTGCATTTTTTTCCTCCAGTATTCAGTGAAATAAGTTTTCCAACCCTTTTGAATGTTCCTTTTCCCCTTCCAGAATCCCAATCATTCTGAGCTTTGGCATATTTACATATTCCCACACTTCTTGTAAGCTTTGGTCTTATCTCTTGTTTCTATGCTGCGTTTCTTCCTCTGATTGGTTTAGTGCATAAGCATAATGTTCAAGCTCTGAGATTCTTTCTTCTGCATGATCTTTCCTGTTTTTGAGTCTTTCCACTGTATTACGGAGTTCATTGAATGTTTCGTTCATTGCCAGAATTTCTGATAAGTTTTTCTGTATTACTTCAATTTCTTTGGAGAATTTTTCATTCATTTCCTGAATTGTTCTTGTGGTTTCTCTATGTTGGGATTCTATTTTCTCTTCAATTCTATTGAGTTTTCTAACAATCCACATTCGGAATTCTTCCTCCATCAGTTTAATCATATCATGTTAGTTGGTGGAGATCGAGTATTTTCATTTGGAGGTGATTTTTCTCTCTGATTCTTCATGTCTCCTGTTGTCTTTTGATGATTCTTCCTCGCCTGGATGCTTTGTTGAGGACCGGAGGTGCTGGGACTTGATTATGAGCTGAGTTCTGGGGTTCCAAAGGAATTATTCTTGGAAAAGCTGGGTGATATGTGATCTGGTCATGTATCGGTGAAAGTGGCTTTTTAAGTAGGTCTGTGCATTAAATTAACTGGAGGTGAGGATATGATGGGGAGGTGGTAGGATTAGGGAGAAATCAACCAATGCAAACTTTCTCAAACTTGCTTCTATAAAATTTTTATAGTTTCTGATTTATGAAGATTCAGCTCATCTAAATTATTGGATCATAATTGGGGTGGCTACTGAATAGTTTTTGTGCTATAACTTAAAGGAACAAGATACTTGAAGTTGCCATTCATTATCTTTTTGTTGTTGTTGTTGTTCCTTATAACAGAACTGGGTAATTCAAAAGAAACAGAATTTATTTCCTACATTTCTGGTTGCTGGAGGAGTCCAAGGTCAAGGAGCCTCATCTGAAAAGTGCTTTTTTGCTGGTAGGGACTTTCTATAGATGCCTGTAGCAGCACAGGGTATCACATGGTGAGTGGGCTGAGCATGCTAATGTGCTCAGGTCTCTCTTCCTCTTCTTATAAAGCCACCAGTTCCAGTCCCATGATTATAACCTATTAATCTTAATCCATGGATGGATTCATCCATTCATGAGGGCAGAACTCTTATGATCCAACTACCTTTTAAAGGCCTCACCTCTCGATATTGCCACATAGGGTATTAAGTTTCAACGTGGGTTTTAGAGGGAACACTCAAACCATAGCATAGCACCATCTTTCTCTGCTACCATAGTATGTATGCCTTTATCCTCATGCTTGTTACTTCATGGCCACAAGATAACTGCCCTAGCTCCAGAGGTGGGAAGAAGAAAATAGTTGATCTTGCTAGCCATATGTCTCTCCTTTTATTGGGATAGCATAAGATTTCTCAGAAGCCAGACCTCCCAACAGAAAACTTCCCCTTATATTTCCTTATTCAGGTGTTGACTAACTCTTGCTACAGGAGAGGATGGAAAAAATGAGTGTTTAATTGAGCACATTGTTGTCCCAAATGAAATTGGTGTTCAAGTTGCAAATACGAAGGGAGAAACAGATATAAGACAGGCAATCAACAGTTTCTCATTCACACACAATTACCATTACGATCCTCATTTTGCAGAGAGGGAAACTGAGAGAGTAGTTACATAACTTGCCTAAGGTCACATAACCAATCAACAGAGATGAGATTTAAACCCAGGCAGTATGGCTCTATCCTAGTGTTTCCACAACATTCTTTGTGATAGTCAACAGTAAGAAATATCTTTAATATTGCACACCAGGACACACATATATTCAAAACACTACATACCCTTTCTACCTACAATACTCCATTATTTTCTACTCTATTTCAATTCAATTCTATTCTATCCTATTTCATCTTCTAAAATTCTGATCATGTTCAAATAAACTCATGTCATGACCCAGCAATTTGAAAATCATTTTACTGACTGCTCTGCCTCAATACAGCCACTTCCCTAGTGGGATTTCATGGTTATCAAGAAACTCCTTCTGGAGTTATGTCACTCTCTAAGCTGCTGCTAGAAGTGTCACTCTTTCTTCCCTTTTGTCTAAATATTTTTCCCTTATTGAATCTGATCCACAAAAGGGGATGTTTCTTTTGAGAGTTCCTGTTTTATGCAGCCAGAAACAATTCCTAAGTGGCAAAGGCACCAATGTTTCAGTAAGAAGATCATTTATAATACTTCAGATAATACATAGTAAGTACTCATTCATGTATCTTAGTTTAATCTTCCCAAGAAGTACACCCTCTGAGAGTAGCAGAGAAGTGACACAGGAAAGTGAAGGCAGCCAATGAGGGGTGTGTTATTAAACATCTACTACAGTGGGCAACTGAAGCTTAACCCCCACTTAACACACATTTCCAAATTATCACATCTGATGGGTAAAGGAGCCAGGATATGTATTACCCGCATTAGTCATTAAGAGCTACTCACCAGGGCAGAAAAGGCAGTAATTCCCAGGCACTTTGGCAATGCTATACTCTGGACAAAGTAGGTTTCCAGCAGCCTGAGGGCAGCCCTCCAACAAAGATGAAGGTGCTGGATATTGGAAGTCAGGATGATGTGCACAGAAATGGTAAGATAAAGGGTGGGACAACAACAGCTTGTGGTACAACATGTTAACTTTGCATCCTTTGCATCCAATGTTATCAGTTCTGGTATATTCAATGGTTACTGGGTACCTGGTCTAATAGTGTGGTGCTATAGGAAAGGATGAAACCGTATCATACATAAGAACTTCAAATGGGGCGAGTCTAAGATTTAAGCCCAGCTTGTACACTAACTCTGTGACCCTGATATTCACCTTCCTAATCTGCAAAATGGGGGAAATATTCACACTACCCCTTAGGGTTATCATGAGAACCTAACACAAACCTTAGCATATTAGCAAGTGCTTCATAATTGCTAGCTAGTATTTATTAATAAAAAGTGTTTGAGTTGATCCTGTTGTTTAATTTATGAAATGGGGCTATATATGCCTAAATGTATGGGGCTCAGAATGAGTATGGATTTCCTTAGACAAAGATGAACAAGAGACAGAGGGCATGGAATCCAATCTCATGACCAGGAGGCTAGTCGTTGAAGAGGGAAATGGCTGAAGCTGTCGTTTCTTGTAGTTGGTTTGCTACCTTTGCTTAGAAGACCCAACACTTCCCCCATCCCAAGAATATACATGTACAGAGGAGTTTGTACTTCAGAGAGATTTACCATGCCATAAGTACCATGCAGGTAAGAGCAGTATCTGATTCATTCATCTCTGTATCCCAAAGCCTGGAAATGTTAGGCATGCACGTCAATATTTGTGGATTAACAAATGAATAAAAAGCTTGGAATCAGCAACACACACACACACATACACACACACACACACACATACACACACAGAGAAAATGGCAAGAGAGTTATGCCTAGAGGTGTCTTTTTACTTCTTTTATTGAACTCCATAAATATTTTCATAAGGCTTTGTGTCATTACAACATGTTTTTGCTAAACATTTTTTTAAACACACAACTTTGACACTTGTTTGACAGGGTCAAACAGTCAGAGGAAACAAAAGAATAAACTGGCAAATGCAGAGCAGCAGGGGAAATAAAAAGTCACTGTTGCCCATCCATCCACCCCAGCCCACCCCAGCCCCAAAGCACTAAAAGATCACTATTTGGCTTCACACTAGAATTGTCAGAACGCTCTTGTTGCTGTCCTTATAGATCCATTAGAGATATACACATAGAGAGAAGGGGAGAGAGAAAAAAGAGTTAGATTTTTGCCTTAGGACTTCCCCACAGCAAGGCCCATAGAACACACTGGCAAAGTCTTTTGGAGAGTAAATCCAGGCCTCACTCAGTAGAGGAAAGGGGAGCTCCAAGCCATGCAGAAACAGAGGAGAATTATAGAGTTCTTGGGGACAGCATTGCTGTGGGGACACAATAGGTTTGGTCACTGAGCTCAGGTAATTAACTGGGCTCCCCTTGGGGCTGTTGGACATTGGTCTGCTTTGCTTCTACAGGCTAGGGAGACACTCCAACCAATGAAGAGCTTATTTCTTGTTATTTTCACAAGTTACTGGCATCTGGTGAGGCCAGTGGGTTGGGTAGAGAAGTGGAGGGCGAGAGGCAATATTCCTGATTCTGGAGCCCTGGACACAGACAAATGGAGGGGACAAATGACAGGGCCTAGCTAAGAGATGTTGTAGGCCCAAGGACTTGTCTAAGCATCCCCTCCTGGTGTGCTGCCAACCCTTGTAGAAGTGTGTCAAGGCCAAGCCTAGTAAGGAGGAGTGCAAACTAGGAAAAAGATACATTAAATGGAGGCCTGTACAGCTCCTGAAACATACACTGTTGGCCAGGGAGAACATTTTAGCCTGCGTGCTGGGTTCCTCGCCAAGGGGGCTTGTGCTTGTAGCCAGGTCATGTGCTGAGCAGTGTTGGCCAGTCCTGAGCCCTGGCTCTCTGTCCAGCTCAGGCTCATCCTTAACTTACTATACAAGTCTGACTTGGCTCTAAATGGAATTGAAGCCTAAGCAGTTTATAATTTGAGTTCCACAGAGAAAAGATTTCCAGGCTTGGCAGTGCCTGGTCTGGGTCAGCTATGCTGAAGTCCCCAGATAGCCATTGTTGCTGCTTGGTAAGCTGAAGCCCTTTGATGATGAAGTCTTCTCCCATGGGGTCCAGGACAGACTCCCAACCTCCAGATTTCTTGCTTAACTGGCTTGTTCTTCACAGCAGGGCCCATCTTCGCTTCCTTATATCCCATTCTCTTTGCTGTTCATGGGCTATCCATGCAAGGGGCCACATGGGGAGGAGAAACAGATTCTCCTACACCCAGAGGAAGCCTGCCTCTTTGTGAGAGACACAGTTTTGTCCAAGTGGAAAGCCTGCCAAAAATAAGCCTGAGGGCAGCATCTCTGCCTCAGATCCCTTTTCCAGAGAACCCCTTACTTGCCTCAAATGTCCTGGGATGAGAGGATGTTGGAAACAGGGCCTTCTCTTCAAGTGCCATAACTGTTTTAACTATGCCAACACCAATACACTTCCTGTGCCAGGATAGCAAGAGAAAGAAGGAAGACAGGAAGAGGGGAAATAAGGATCCAGGAAAGATTGTCCATGCAATCTGTTAGCAATTGGGGAAGTCTCACACAGTTGGGACAGTAGGAATTTCAGGTACAATATCATGGATCAAAGCTATCTCTTTCCATGTCCATCCCTGTTCTTTTCGGTAAGAGGTTATTCTCAGCTTTGTATCCTGTTCAGATCAATAATTTAAAGGCAGCTGATGATCTTGGTCAGGTGGGCTCTGTCTTGAACCCCTCCATAGACTCCTATCAATGCTGCCTAAAAAATCTACAAATGAAAGCAGGGATGACCAGGACACTGAACTGATTGCTGTATGGAGCCCTGCTTTAAACCTATTTTGTACTTGGGGGACAGATAAATCCCTCCCCCATAGGCAGAGTCTCAACCTCTTTGATTACAGTTCAGATCTTCTATTGGGCTAGGGGAGGGACAGGCCTAGGAGGAGACCCATAACAAAAGCAGCTTGAAAAAGAGAATAATTGGCCCAAACTAACTCATAGATACAAAACTGCAATGACTCAGCAGTGCTGCAACATGGGAACCCCAAGTGCTAGAAGAAATAGCCCAAATGCAGAATGTTCCCTGAATAGAAGTCTTCTCTAGCATCATTAAACTCTTACACTCCCTTGCTTCTGTTTGGTTTTTTGATCCTTCTATAACACCTAAAACACAGTGAAAGCAACAGGAATACTTAGCAGTTATGTCACAGGGCACAACAGAGCATATTCAGACTGGCACAATTGAGGACAGAGGGTGCTGGGAAAAGCTATTTGGGGCAACTGCAGAGCTTTAGGAACATTCGCTGATGATTGGCTGAGGGAGAGGAGAAAAGGGATCCTCCCCTTCCTCAGTGAAAAGTGAAAGAGGGAAAAAAGAAATCCCAAACCCCCAAACTCCACCCACATTAAATTAAATTCAAATGTTATCAGCATCAGTATCATCAAGAAAGAAATAATCAATACAAACACATCTACAGTAATAATGACAAGTCAGTGAATCACTCACAGGGGAAGCAAAGAGATCATCTCAACAAGAAAAAGGAACAAATAGAAATGTCAATTCCTGAAAGAAGAGGGTAGAGGACAGTGTAAGAACTGAAAACTTTTAAGAAGGGATCACATGTTTGGAAGTCATTGGTACCTCTTCCTACCAGCTACAGATTTCACTTCCCAAAAACACTAGAAAATATTTTTGGTCTCTCTCTCTGTCTGTCTCTGTCTGTCTGTCTGTCTGTCTGTCTGTCTCTCTCTCTCTCTCTCTCTCTCTCTCTGTATGTGTATGTGTATGTGTATGTGTGTGTACTCAAGGGTCTGTGTGTGTATATGTCCATGTGTGTGTGTGTGTGTGTGTGTGTGTGTGTGTGTATGTATATATATATAAATTTCAACAGTGCTTCTCCGAAAAAAGGTCCATCTATAAATATAATTTTATTTACTTTATTTTAAAATTATCTGCCTCCCTGTAGGTATTATTTTTTGAAGGGGGTTAACCTGCTGAAGTTTTGCCAGAACGGTGACTGGCTGCGTTTGGGTTCGGTGAATTCAAAGACCTGTGACTGAGCCATGCCATCGGGGACCAGGTACTGGCCCTGGTTTAACGGGTCCTGCGGTGGTGGGTAGGAAGGAGGAACTGAGCGGGCCGAGTTGACACCTAGAGTAGATGAGAGATCAAAGGGAAAGGATGTAAGTTATATAACAAAGGGCTTCTCAAATCGCCCAGTGATCACTCTGGGCAGACAGTTTAAGGCAGCTTAGTTTAGAGAGTATGAAATGGTATTGCAAATCATTCGAGGGGAGAATTCTTCTAACAGATTTTGGAATGGTGTGGATATTACTGCAACCCCTCACACTTCTATATTTAGTCAGGTATCACTAAGTAATTTGCAGTGCTGCAATCAGCCATTTTATAGATAAGGACACTAAGACCTGGAAAGAAATGTCACACCCAAGGTCATATGGTAAGTTAGTGAACGTGAGGCCTAGAACCCATACCCTTTCACTTCTCAGTTCAGAGCTCTTTCCAAGAGACCATAATTCTTTATGCAGGGCTTAGCCTTGCAAAGAGCCCAAAAAAACTCCATTTAACTCCAAAGGATGTTGGTTTTCTCCCTCTCTCCCCCAGAAGTGTCAAAAGAGATTGGTTAGGAACTACTGACCTCAGGGCAAGTATCTAGGGGGTGAGAAGGAATGGTTTTCTAAAAGCATAAGGTACAAGTGATTTAATGTCCTGCCCTGGGTTGAGAGTGATGAACCTGTATTTAACAGGGAATTGACACTGATAGTTGAGTGAGAAAGCAAACTCACCACCAGAAGATATGATTCATGGAAAGCAAGGAAGACTTGGAATATATTTGTGACCATTCAAAGGGAACAGCTTTAATGACACTAAGATTAAAAACTTTCTCAACTTCTGTAGGTGGGTTTGCAACCATCAAAGCAAAATCCACATTCATGAAGGATTCCAGGAACCTGGGGGCCTAAAGGGAAAGTTTAATCCTGACCTATATTTATAGCAGAATAGGATGAAACATAAAGAATATAATTTAATTTTTTTATAGTTCCATGTTGTCTGTTGCCAACCAGTACCCTAATATTTCTAGCACTCACCACCTTTCACAACTTGCTCTTAAAAAAGAACTTGATCCTTCCTGCTGAAGTGCCAATGGATGATGATGACTTATTATGATACTCCTTCCAGGGTAATGGGATTAAGTCGGCAAAGAAGCTGTAATGTTGGAATTTCAGACACTGAATCACCAGATGAGGAAGGTATTTGAGAACAGCAGAGAGGCCTTCCTGGCTTGTCTGAATTATATGCTTTATGTTTCATCCTATTCTGCTATAAATATAGGTCAGGATTTAACTTTCCCTTTAGGCTCCCAGGTTCCTGGAATTCTCCATGAATGTGAATTTTGCTTTGATGGTTGCAAACCTACCTACAGAAGTTGAGAAAGTTTTTAATCTTAGTGTCATTAAAGCTGTTCCCTTTGAATGGTCACAAATATATTTCAAGTCTTTTATTGAGATCATTATTGATTCACATGCAGTTGTAAGAAATAATACATAGATATCCTATGTGCCCTTTTACACAGTTTTCCTAATGATATCAACTTGCAAAACTATATAGTACAATATCGTAATCAGGATAGTGACATGGTTATAGCTTATAGTCAAGATATAGAACATTTCCATGATCACAAGGATCACTCATTACTCTTTTATAATCACATTTACTTCTCTCTTGTCCTCACCCCTTCTTTAGTCCCTGGCAACCACTAATCTGATCCTCATTCCTAAATGACATCATTTCAAGAATGTTATATAGATGAAATCATATCCTATGCAAACTTTGGGGATTGGCTCTTCTCTCTTAGCAAAATTCCCTGGCAATTCACCCCAGTTGCTGCATGTATTAGTAATTGATTCCTTTTAATTGATGAATGCTATTCCATTGTATGAATATACCACAGTTTGTTTAATCATCTACCCATTAAAAGATATCTGGGTTGTTTCCAATTTGGGCTGTTATGAACAATGATGCTATGAACATTCATTTATAGGCTTTTATGAAAATATAAGTTTTTATTTCTCTGGGATAAATGCCCAGGAGTGTAACTGCTAGGTTGTATGGCAGTTGTACATTTAGTGCTTAAATAAACTGCCAAACTATTTTCTAGAGTGGCTATACCATTTACATTCTCACCAGCAAGGTATGAATGATCTAGTTTCTCCCACATCCTTGTTAGCATTTGCTATTGTTACTATTTTTTATTTTAGCCATTCTAATACGTGTGTATTTGATATCTCATTGTGGTTTTAATTTGCATTTCTCCAGTGACTAATGATGTTGAACATTTTATCATGTGCTTCATTACCATCCACAAATAATCTTAAGTAAAATATCCATTTGTGTCTTTTGTTCATTTTCTAATTTGAGTGTTTGGTATTATTACTGTTGAGTTTTGAGAGCTCTTAATATACTCTAAAATAGTATTTTGTCAGTTATGTATTTTGCAGATATTTTCTCCTAAAGTGTAGCTTGTCTTTCATCCTATTCATGGGGTCTTTCACAGAGCAAAATTTTCAATTTTGATGAGGTCTACTTTATCAATTTTTCATTTTGTGCTTTGAGCTTTTGATGCCAAATCTAAAATCTTTTCTGCTTAGCCCTAGAGCCTGAAGATTTCCTCTTATCTTTCTCCTCAGAGTTCTATAGCTTTACAACTTCATGCCCACCTTCCAGGGATTACCACAAAGATGAATTGAAAAAACTTATATAAAGTGACTGATACTAGACAGGTACTCAAATAAGCAGAAGGTAGTTCCTTCCTTTTGTTAAGCTGAGCATTTCAGTTCTGTTCTAGTTCATGAAAAAATAAAAAAATAAAGCTTTACTTATGATTTAAATTGATTCTCAAGATATTTTTTCTTTTTTTAAGTACTTTGGTTTATGGTTCACAGAAAGAGAGGGAATATCTGAATGTTTTGTCTTGGTTCAGTATGAGGTTCTATATTCTGATTTGTGGGCTCCTGATTTGGCAAGTATTCCCAGTACAGTAAAAGAAAGCTGAACACAAATTCCCAATATATTTATACTTATTAAATAAATTATACACATTTAATATTGCCCATCTGTCTCTAAATTATTAGTAAAGCCTTTCCTTATTTTCATTTATTTACTTATTTTTGTATTTTGGAGTTTTTGCTGGTCAAGTGAAACAGTGGAAGTGGAGAAGGAACAAAAGAATCTATAACTGGTTGTGATCAATTAGTTGTAAACACCACTGAAATTGGACCAACCTCTCCTTTTTAATAATTAAAAATAAAGAGAAACATAAGTTCTATTTTTTTCTGTACTTAATGAGCTATCTTTGGACACAACTACTCTATACAATTCACTTCCTAGCTTTAAGCCTTAAAGACCATTTTTACATTTCACCAGGGACACCTGGAGACCTGGACTCCTCCACTGCCTCAAGTGATCCTCAGAACAGAAACAGTCCTAGGAATACGCCTATGGCTCCCTGGTCTCACACAGAGAGTAAGTGGGGTTGAAGGGGTAAAGGCAGCTTTACCTTTTTGTTTGGGGACTTTTCTCACAGTCATTGCAGCCTGCTTCTTCTGGTTTTCAGAAATTTCAAAGCCTAAAAAAGAAAAATATGTGATTTTGTTATGAGGAACATATATTCTTCTTGAATGTATAATATAAATTAGTAAAACTCTCTGGAAGAGCAATTTGGTAAGATGTATCAAAAGTCTTGAAACCCAAAAAGGTCATTCCTTTTTACTAATTCCTTTCTAGGAATTTCACTAAGGAAATTCAGCAGAAACTTGGACAAAAATGTAGGATAAAAGTTTAGCTACTTAGCATATCACAGAACAGAGAGGTATCCCCCCCAAAAAATATTGAGAACAGGGGCTTAAGAGGCTGTAAAATGGTTTAGTTAAATAAAATATGGTATAAAGTAGAAGAAATATTTTATAACTAAAAGCCAAAACACAAAGGAAAACAAATGATGAGTCAAAAGATAAGAGAATTGGAAGAGAAAATATACATACAGATAATAAAAGTCACAGAAGGAAGAAAAATCAAATGAAATAAGAATAAAGAAGTCATAGAAAACTTGGCTAAGTCAATGAAAAATATAGTGCTGAAAGAGTGAAAAGACTTGGTAAGTCCCAGTCAGGATTAGGATACACAGACACACACCCAGATGTTGACTAGTGAAATTCCTGAAATTCAAGATAAGGAAAATAATCTTATAAGCTTCAAGACAGAAAGGACAGCTTCATTATAAAAGAGAAATATTGCATTATCACTTGGAATTCTCATTTGAAGCACTGGAAGTAATAGTCTTCTAAATAAAGCATAGATCAAAAGGAAATCATAACTGAAGTTATAAATTATCTAAAAATGAATATAAAGGACATTTTATATCACAACCTATGGGATCATATCACAACTTTACTCAAAGAAAAATGTACTCTAAATGATTTTATTATATTTTAAAAATCAAAATAAAGTATTCAACCAATGAAACAGGAAAGAAAAACCTAACAAATGTTTTTTTAAAAAAACTAAAAGTAGAAAAAAGGAGCGAATAAAGGCTAAAATTAATTTAAGGACAAAAAAACAGAAATAAAGTGCAGAAAGGATAAATAAACCAAAAGCAAGTTATTTGAAAATACCAAATGTAAAGCAATACAGCTATTGTGGAAAACTGTACGAAGGATCCTCAAAAAGTAGAAAATAGAACTACCATAATATTCAGGAATCCTGAATAAGTATAAGTCCAAAAGACTCAGTATAAGTCCAAAAGAAAGGAAATCAGACTATCAAAAGGTGGCTGTGCAAGGTGGCTCATGCCTATAATCCTAGCACTCTGGGAAGCTGAGGCAGCAGGATCACTTGAGCCCAGGAGTCTGAGGTTGCTGTGAGTGAGGCTGATGCCATGACACTCTACTCAGGACAACAGAGTGAGACTCTGTCTCAAAAAAAAATAAAGAAAGAATATTGAAAGGACATCTGCACTTCCCTGCTTATTGCAGCATTAGCACTACTCACAATAGCCAAGATACAGAATCAATCTAAATGCCTATCAATGGATAAATGGATAAAAAAGTGGACAATGGAATATTATTGAGCCATAAAAAGAATAAAATTCTGTCATTTGCAGCAAACATAGATGGAACTACAGGTCATTTAGTGAAATAGGCCAGGAACATAAAGACAAATATCACATGATCTCATTCATATGTGGGAGGTTAAAAGGCAGATCTCATGGAGGTAGAGAGTAGAATAATGGTTACCAGAGGTTGAGAAGGGAAGAGTCGGGGTACGGGAATGAAGAGAGGATGGATAATGAGTACAAAAGTACAGTTAGAAGGAATATGATCTAGTATTTGATGGCATAGTAGGGAGATTATAGTTAACAATAATTTATTGCCTATTTTAAAGTTGCTAGAAGAGAAGATTTGGAATGTTCCCAACACAAAGAAAAGATAAATATTTGAGGTAATGAATATCCCAATTACTATGATTCGATCATTATGCATGGTATACACATATCAAAATACCATGTGTATCCTAAAAATATGTACATTATATATCAATAAAAATAAGAAAAAACAATGCTCCTTGATAAGCGTGATTAAAAGACTAAAGTGAGAAAATAAAAAAATGCAATATTAGAAATGAGAAAAAGAGAGAGAACCACAATTGTGGAAGATAGTAAAAGAATAAGATAATATTATATGCAGATACATAGTATTAAATTGAAAATCCAGAGAAATTTAATGATTTTTAGCAAAATAGAAATTATTAAAAGTAATACATGAAGAGGTAGAAAAGTACAGAATTTATGTGAAGAAAACAATACCATTTTCCTGAAGGACATAGAACAACATAGGTAAAGGAGAGAAGGGCCATGTTCCTGAAGTTGAAAAACCTAAGAAAAATGCCAAGCCTTCACATATTAACAAATTTAATACAATGCCAATCAGAATCCAAATGAGTCTTTTATGCCAGTATTTTGCACCTAGAAAAAATGAATTTAATGTTCATATCAAAGAATAAACTAAGAACTGCTAAGAAACAATAATATGAGTGGATGAGAATCAATGTTACCATGCATTAAAACTTTCTAGTAATCTATTATAATTAAAATAGTACTGTCTTGATACAAGAAGTGGATACAGAATAGTGGAAAAGAAAAGAAAGTGTAAAGACAAATCCAAGTATATACACAGAGTTACTATATGAGATAAGTGTCATTTCCACTGTGTAGGAAATAAATGGTTTATTTAAAAAATGATACTGGCGCAAATGGCTATCCACCTGGAAGAAAACAAAATAGGACCCCTTCCTTAAACCATATATAAAATGTAGATTCCAGATGGATTATACTTCTAAAAATAAACCAAAAAAATTTAATTAGAAAATTTTATAGTGTTGGTAGGGAGAGATCTTTTTAAGCAATATAAACTTAGGAGCTATATAAGGAATGATAGATATGTCGAAGTAAAAAAAAATAATATTTGTAGATTTAAGCACCATAATTAAGCTCAAAAGATAAATAATAGACCGGTGAAAACATGTAAAATTCATGACTGCCAAAGTGTTAATAACCTCAATATAGAGTCCTTACAAATTTATTTTAAAAGAAAAACAAAAACTAAAAATGAGTAAAGGGTATATAAAGGCAATTCACAAAAGAATAAATGCAAATAACCAGCAAGAATATGAAAAAACAAGATCAATTTTATTAGTTGAGAAACAGAAAAATGAAACAAGTAGATACTATTCAGTGCTGATAAGGGCACAGCAAGATGGGTACCCATAAAATTATGCTGGGAATGTAGATTCTACAACTTTTGTAGAATTTAATATGGAAGTATGTATTAAAATTAAAACTGTTCATATCCTCACATCCAGTTATTCCACTTTAGGCTGTGTATCCTACAGGAATAAAAGCACCATTATATAACAATAAGATACATTAATAGATATTTATTACAGCAATATCTGTAGTGGGGAATAAAGAATGGAAACAAAATAAATTCTAGCAAAAGGAAAATACAGTCAGTCCTCTGTATCCATGAGTTCCACATCCATAGATTCAACCAAGTGAGGATAGAAAATATTCAAAGAAAAAAAATAGTTGGTTGCATCCATACTAAACGTATATGAACTTTTTTTCTTGTCATTATTCTCTAAACAATGCAGTATAACTATTTACTTAGCATTTCCATTGTATTAGGTATTATAAGTAATCTAGAGATGATTTAACATATTAACTGCCATACGAGAAAAAAAATTTTCCCTGGGGCCACAACGTTTTATCACAAAAATAGAATAAAAACTTCAAAAATAAAATTATCCATTCTAATTTGCTAAAAAATTTGTTATTTGTTATTGTTTTCTGTGCCTAAGTTATATGCAACTTGAAAAATTGTTCTCAGAGCTCCCAAGGTGAAGAGATGTGTGTTACATATGTTTCATGAGGCCCTGGGCTCAAAACTAGCATGAATTAAATACAATTCACATGGCAATTAATGTGTTAAAGCATACAAGAAGATGTTCATGGGTTATATGCAAATACTACACCATTTTATATAATAAATATGAACATCCATGTATTTTGGCATCTGCGGGGATCCTGGAACTAATCACCCATGGATACCAAGGGATGACTGCAATTGCAACATACAAATCACATTGACTGCCATGTGAGTTGTATTTAACTCAGGCTAGTTTTGAGCCTGGGGCCTCATGAAGCAAAACCCTGCAGTTGGTTAGTGAAAATCTTACTTGATGTTCTCATTGTTAAAATTAATATTGACAACTTAATTCTAAATATGTGGACTTCTTTGAGTATAACTCACAGAAAACAATAAAAAATAACAAATTAGAAAGGATCATTTTGCTTTAATAAAACACTGTGGCCCCAGGGACATATTTTTCCTAGTATAGCAGCAAGTTATAACTGGGTACACAACATACACTATTTAGGTGATAGGTATACGAAAAGCCTAGATTTCTCCATTATACAATTCATCCATGTAACAAAAAACCATTTGTACCCCCTAAATCTATGAAAATAATTTTTAAAAAAAATCAAATTACAGAGTAATATGTATAATGTAACTTTTATAAATAAAAAGTCTTATGTATATGTTTATATAACCATGGAATAAATATGGAAAGAATCACACCAAAGTGTTAATATTGGTTACTCATACAGCACAGGAGTGACAGAGAAGGGGAAAGAATGCTAAATTTTCTTTATACATTTCCATATGTGTTTAAATGGTTATAATGGCCATGCATTAATTTTATAATTAAAAAATAAAATTACGGTAAATCCATATGATACCCATAAAATGATTAAAAATATTAAATATTTTGTAGAAATGCTAATTATATATTTATGAGTAAAAAATAAGGATACAAAATTATATCTATCCGCCACATAGAGGCAGGTGTGGGAAGAGAGAGAAAGAAAGATTTAGCCACCCTGGCTTTTCGATTTAGACACATGAAAAAAAAAAAAAGACTGGAAAAAAACATATGAAAATGTTTATAAAATTTATCACATGTGTTCATGTGTGATTTTTACTTTTTTTGTATATTTTTTCCTAAAATTTCCTACAATGGAAGTGATTTATTGTTATTATCAGACCAAAAGAAACCCCAAACCTCAATTTCTCTTTAAAGATGAACATAGGCCTGTCACAAAATAATTTCTGTAAGCTCTTATATTAGAAGCAGATTCTTAGAGTTATTAGGGCATTGTGTGGGAGACATCATGTTAGAGTCATCAGGAATGTCAGGGGTCTTCTAATTGATCCGAGGTCTGAACACTACGACCATTCTTTTAATAGCTCTAACAGCCTATGCAGGAACAGTGGCTGATGCTGCCTGACATTAGGAGAAATAGCCAGCACCATTTCTTTTTTTTTCTGTTTATAATATACCTTTATTTTAAAGTATTAACGTGCTACCCACAAAGGAGCCATCTGACACAAGATTAAAGAAATGGAGTGGCATACAAATGGTGTAGGCCAGCAGCATTTCTATACCACTCCATTTCATGTACCAATGCAGTCAGTGCCTATGTGCTGAAAGCAATTTGATTCTGACGGGAAATAAATTTTCATTGGCATGTTTGGGAGAATCAAGCCTGAGGTTGGCTCTCAGTATAATATTCTTATCTGGTAATAAGACTGTAGTGGAAGACAACCTATAGTTCAGTTCCTACCTGTCCCTGGATGGTGGAAGATATTGGTATTTACCAAAAAGAACTTAGTAATCAACAACTACCAAAGTAGCTTAGGTCAGTTAGCAACAGAAATTTTCCCTCTGACTCCAGAAAAATGGAAACCAATTCAAACCGTCTATGTTCTTCATAGTCATATTCTTCTTTCTTCTCTCAGGTCACTTACCAATTTTTTCATCTTCCTGTACCATTTTCCTCTCTTCTCTGAATGCCCTAAGCCAACGTATTTTCTCCTCTAGCTTCTTGGCAAAGAACAGATGTATCTCCTCGGTTTCCTTGTTGTGAAGCTTGAAGGCATTCTTCATGCTGACATTGAAGTCATCATCTCTGCCATCTTCAATGTCAACCACCTCATATTTATCCATGTCAATGCGGCCTTTGTAGTACAGTATGTCCCTCCGAATTAGGTCCTAGGTAGCAAGGAAAAGAAGATTTTTTTGTTGGAGGTATGTGCATAGTGGGTGCCAGGAGAGTTGGCACATATGGATACAGTAGGACACTAATACTATCATTGTTTTGGAGTACCAGTGGGTGTTGGTTTGATCTTAATTTGGGCAGATATTTAGCAGTCTGATATTGACAGTTTGGCTAACTAGATACCCTTAGAGAATGCCTCTGTACCACCTCCAAAGACCATCTCAGACCCTAGCATCAATCCTTAGATTTGTTTGCAAGATTGCTGAAGTGAGGTAAGAAGTAGTAAGACACACAAGTACTGCTAGCAGGGGCTTGTCCTCTTCCAAAACATAGGCAAGGCTACCAGAAGCATTAAATAAGCTGACTGATTACCTAGAGTGTGTTCAGGAATCCAAGCAGAACAATGAGAACTGAACATCACACGGGGGGGGGGAGGGGCTGCAGCCTTCTGATTTCAAGATTATTCCTTTTTAAGCACCAAAAGACACAAGAAAAGCTTCACCTTTCTCTGCTGCACCTCTTTTAATAAAAGGATTTGTTCTTTAAATTTGGATTCAGTCAAAAGGCTGTACTTAAGGACCTAGAAAAGCCATATGTGGCTTTAAGGCCACAGGTTCCCCACCCCAGTGAGGTTCACATAGACATAGAATGAATATCACAAATATTATGGTGCAAGAAAAACAAAAGTTGTAGATGGACACAAACAGTATGTTGCCTATCTCTTACTGTTTTTTGCTCTCTTTTTTTACACTTATGAAATATTTGGCATTCAAAAAGATACAAAAATAATATAATGAGCACCTATGTACATACCATCCAACTTAAGAAATAATTCATTACCAGTAGTGTTTTCTTCCTCATAATCCATCATAATTTGATTAATACTAACTCTAGTCCATGAGACATTCATTATTAGTCCATGTGCACTGCTTTTATTTCTCTATTTATTCATGTATTTACTTTTAATAATGTAGTAAGTGTAGGTGAAATTGCCACACAATCCAAAAGCTACGACCTCAAGGCATATTCCATTTTAAATCCTATGCTCATCATTCCACCTGGTTTCCTTTGTATATAGTTTTATCTCATCTTTATCTATTCTGCAATGCCACATAATGTTTAGGGATACATACATATGTGTGAAAATTATAAGGAAATATATAACAATGATATATGCCAAATTCAAGAGAGTACAGAGTTAAAAACTGGAAGAGGAAAGAGGGAAGGGAAAGGAAGGGAAGCAGAAGAGAATGAGGGGAAGAAAACTCTACCAGTAATGAATTATTTCTTAAGTTGGATGGTATGTGCATGGGTGCTCATTATATTATTTTTGTATCTTTTTGAATGTCAAATATTTCATAAGAGTAAAAAAAGAAAACAGGGATAGATGAAATGATACATGGGCCTACGGAATGTAAGATCTGCTAAGTCTCTCAGGGTGGTCTCTTCAGCCCTTCCGCCTCTTGACACTGCCCTCAGCCTCCTCTGAGAATAGATACACTGCTGGGGCATGTGGTGTGTTGAGTTTGGCTGAGGAAGTCCCCTGTGATCTCTGTCCTGACAGATGTCATCTTCTGGCCAACTCTCCCTCTTCCCTTCTTATATCTGGTCTTTCAATTAACTTGATAGAGTCAGAAATGCTCATTATTTTTATAACATTATGTAGTTCAGTTAAACCATTCCCATTCTACTGAATTGCCTGACATGCCTCACTTCTCAGCTGCAGGTTACCTGTGAAGGATCTGTCTTTGGCCACCCTGCATTCTGAATCCTAACTCTTCACACTGTGCAATACACTGGTTTATCAGTAGAGCTGAGGAAGACTGTCTTGAAGAATTCCCAGCATAGCTCTGTCATCTTGAAGCCCCAAGCTGGGAAATACAGGTGTCAGTGAATTCTTCTGCAAAAAATAACTGTCATGTTATCTTTTCTTCCCATGATTGTATATATAAATGAGTTATGAGTACAGATGGATTCTGATATACTATGTGCCCCCAGCATCAAGTTCACAGAATACAAAGAGGTTAGCTACACAGAGTGGACCAATGTTGCCCCAAGCCTGTTTCAGACCCTCGGATCCTTTTACAATGCTCAAAGTGCACAAGCTCAGTCCTAGCCAAAAGGATGGGGTGGCTCCCATGCACTGATGTCCACAACTCTCAGGAACACTTTGTGAGACACATACACAACAAGTGGACCCTATAAGGCTAACATAATTACAAAAGCAGGACAAGCTAGGGAGAATGGATATATATAATCTATCTTGATCTCTGAGATGCTTGAATGCTGCGTTACAATACATACCACAAATACATGCAAACCTGGGAAACCAGATCTGAACCAAAAACACCCTCACTAGACCACAGCCTAAACCATAGGCAGCCTCAACTTCCTTGTTACTTATGTAAGTCTGCAGCTTCCTTTACCCTCTCCTGAGTTGGTACGTCATAATTATTATCAGCCTTCATCACATTTGCTAGTTTTCAAAAATGGAAAGGATATGCAAGATCTTGGAGCTACATTAAAAGTATCAACTATGTCTCCAATTATTTTTATTTTATTTAGATTGCTTAGAGAGTACAAGTACAGTTTTGTTGCATGAATATATTGTATAGTTGAAAGGTCTGGGCTTTTAATGTACCCATCAACTGAATAGTGTACACTGTATTCAATAGGTATAATAATCTTTCATACTTTGTTCTCCTCCAACCCTCTCACCTTCAAGTCTCCAATGTCTATTACTCTATTCTGTATAATTGTATATACCTACAGTTTAACTCCCACTTATTATATAAGTGAGACATGCAGCATTTGATTTTTCCATTCCTGACTTACTTCACAGGATTGTGGCCTCCAGTTCTATTGAAGTTGCCACAAAATACATTATTTCATTCTGTTTCATGGCATGAGGGGTATTCCATTATATATATATATATATATATATATATATATATATATATATATATATTACACTTTCTTTATCCACTGATTTGTTGGTGGGCACTTAGGTTAGTTCCTTCTCTGCAATTGTGAATTGTGCTGTGAGAAACGTATAAGTCCAGGTACTTTTTTGGATATAGTGACTTTTTTTTCCTTTGAGTAGATACCTAGTAGTGGAATTTCTGGATCAAATGGTAGATCTACTTTTAGTTATTGAAGGAGTCTCCAAATTGTTTTCCATAGAGTCTGTACTAATTTACATTTCCACCAACAATGTATAAGCTCCCTTTTCACCATATCTGTGATAATATCTACTATTTTTGAATTTCTGATAATGGCCATTCTGGCTAGAGTAAGGTGGTATATCGTTGTGGCTTTAATTTGCATTTCTCTGATGATTAGTGATATTGAGCACTTTTTAATACATTTAATGGCCATTTGTATATCTTCTTTTGAAAAATGTCTGTTCATGTTGTTTTCCCATTTTCTAATAGGGTGTTTTTTTTTTTTTTTTTCTTACTGAGTTGTTTGAGTTCCTTGTAGATTCTGGATATTAGTCTTTTGTTAGATGAATAGTTTGTGAATAATTTCTCCCATTCTGCAGGTTATCTATGTACTTGGTTGATTATTTCTTTGGATGTGCAGAAGTTTTTTAGTTTAATGAAGTCTCATTTATTTGTTTTCACTGAATTTGCTTTTGGGGTCTCAGTCATAAATTCTTTGCCCAGGCTAATGTCCAGAAGGGTTTTTCCTAGCTCTTCTTCTAGAATTTTTTTGGTGTCAGGTCTTACATTTAAGTCTTTAACCCATATTGGCTTAATCTTATCTATGGTAAAAAATAAGGGATCCAGTTTCATTCTTATGCATATGGCTATCCAATTATTCCAGCACCATTTATTGAATAAAGTGCCCTTTCCCCAGTGTAAGTTTTTGTTTGCTTTCTCAAAGATCACTTGGTCATAGGTATATGGCTTTATTTCTAGGTTTTCTACTCTGTTCCATTGATCTATATATTGTCTCTTTTTTTCCCAGTACCATGCTGTTTTAGTTACTATGGACTTTTAGTATAATATGAAATCGGGTAATGTGATACCTCCAGTTTTGTTCTTTCTGCTTAGAATTGCTTCAGCTATTCATGTTCTTTTGTGGTTCCATATGAACTTTAGAATTTTTTTTCTAATGCTGTGAAAAATTATGTTGGTATTTTGATAGGAACTGCGCTGAATCTGTAGATTGCTATGGGCAGTATGGTCATTTTAACAATTCTTCAAACCCATGAACATGGTATGTTTTTTCCATTTGTTAGTGTCATCTACAATTTCTTTCATCAGTGTTTTATAGTTCTACTTATAGAGCTCTTTCACCTTTTTGGTTAAATATACTGCTAGGTATTTTATTTTTGTGCTATTGTAAATGGGATTGAGTTCTTAATTTGGTTCTCAACATGATTGTGATTGGTGTATAGGAATGCTATTGATTTTTATACATTAATTTTGTATCCTGAAACTTTACTGAATTGATTAATCAAATCTAGGAGGCTTTTGCCTCCTAGATTCTTTAGGGTTTTCTATGTACAAGATCATATCCTCATTGGCAATCATAATAGTGGCAATATATAAAATAGTAATCTGCTTTTTTTGTTGTTTTTCTTGTTAATCTTTTACAAGATCCAATATTTAGGTGATGCTCTTCGATAGTACTCAAACAGACTCAATATATTGGCTCAGCTTCAAAGGGAAAAAGACTATAACAGATGAACAAAAAGGGGATAGTCTTCCAGTAAATGATTGTAATAGGCAAGAAATAATACAAAGCAAAGCTGTTTGAGCTATTAAAATACATGCAAACGTGATGGTGTAATGCATTATCATTTTCTAGCTCCTTTTTATGGTTTATTACCTTCAAAAATTTTTCGTAAAGCTGATATATGATCAGTCTTTAAAATTGTCTATGTGTGAGAATGGGAAACTTCTGTGCTAACTTGCTCGCAGAGCAAGACAAAGGCATGATAGTCTATTGATATTAGTACATTAAAATAGCATTGTGTGGGTTTTTTTTAAAGATATCATCAGCAGAGAGAAGTTGACTTCCTGTTTTCAAATCTGTATGCTCTCTATTTGTTTCTCTACCTGATTGCTCTGGCTAGAAATTCCAGCACTGTGATGAATAGAAGTGGCAAAAGTGGGCATCCTTGTCTTGTTCCAGCTCTTAGAGGGAAAGTTCTAGACTTTTCCTCATTCAGTATGATATTGTCTGTGGGTTTCTCATCTGTGGCTTTTATTCTTCTTAGGTATGTTTCTTCTATGCCTACTTTGTTGAGAGTTTTTATCATGAAGAGATACTGTATTTTATCAAATGCTTTTTCTGCATCTACTGAGATGATCATATTGTTTTTGTTTTAATTCTGTTTCTGTGGTAAATAACATTGACTTGACTATGTTGAACCATACTTGCTTCCCTGGGATGAAATCCACTTGATTGTGCTATATTATCTTTTTGATGTGCTGCTGTATTAGGTTTGCTAGTACACTGTTGAGGATTTTTGCATCTATATTTATCATGGATATTGGTCTATAGTTTCCTTTTTTGTTACATCCTTTCCTTTTTTTTCTCCTAGTTCCTTGAGGTATGATGTTTGATTGTCAATTTGTCATCTTCCTGTCTTTTTGATATGGGTATTTAGCACTATAAACTTCCTTCTTAACATTTCCTTTGCTGTATCCCATAGGCTTTCATAGTTTGTGCCACTGTTATCACTTATTTCAAAAAATTTTTAAATTTCCATCTTGGTTTAATCATTGACCCAAACATCATTGAGGAGTAGGTTGTTTAATTTTCAATTATTTGTATAGTTTTGATATTTCTTCTCAGAATAATTATCGACTTTTACTCTGCTGTGGTCTGAGAAGATACTTGATATTTTAATTTTTTAAATATAGCAGACTTATTTTATGGCCTATCATATGGTCTATCTTGGTGTATGTTCCATGTGCTTATGAGACAAATGTGAATTCTGCAGATTTTGGACAGAATGTTCTGTAAATGTCTATTAGGTACATGTGTTTTAGTGTCCAGTTTAAGTTCAGTGTTTCTTTTTTGACTTTCTGCCTCAATGTTCTGTCTAGTGTTGTCAGTGGAGTGCTGAAGACCTCCAATGGTATTGTATTGCTGTCTTTTTCCTTAGATCTAGCAGTATTTGTTTTATTAATCTGGAAGTTCTGGTGTTAGGTGCACATATATTGATGATTGTTATATCTTCTTTTGGATTGTTCCCTTTATTATTATATAATGACGTTCTTTGTCTCTTTTTAGTGTTGTTGAGTTAAAGTCCATTTTATTGGATATAAGAATAGGTACTCCTGCTCACTTTTGATTTCAATTTGTCTGGAATATTTTTTATACTCCTTTACCTGAAGTCTATAAGAATCTTTATGAGTTAACTGGGTCTCTTGAAGTCAGCAGATATTTGGCTTGTGTTTTTTATCCATTCTGCCAATTTAATCTACACCTTTTAAGTGGGACATTTAGACCATTTAAATTCAAAGGTATCATTGATATGTGAGATACTGTTCTAGTCATCATGTTGATTGTTACCTAGTTGCTTCGTATTCTCCATTGTGTTACTGTTTTATAAGTCCTGTGAGTTTTATACTTTTAAGTGTTTTTTATACTGGAGAGTAGCAACTTTTCATTTTGGTGTTTAAAATCCCTTTAAGCATTTCATGCAGGGTTGATTTAGTGGTGACATATCCCCTCATTGTTTGCTTGTCTGGGAAAGACTCTATTTCTCTTTCACTTAAGAAACTTAGTTTTGTAGGATATAAAATTCTTGGCTGATAATTGTTCTACTTTAGAAGGCTAAAGATAGGAAACCAATCCCTTCCTGCTTCTAGGTTTCTGCTGAGAAGTCTGCTGCTAGTCCAACAGGTTTGTCTTCATAAGTTTTCTTGATGTTTTTCTCTGGTTGCCCTTGGAATTCTTTCCTTCAGGTTGATTTTAGGTAGTTCTATGACTATATACCATGGTGATGCCATTTTTGCAATGAATTTCCCAGGTGTTCTTTGAGCTCCTTTATGTGGATATCTAAACTTCTAGCAAGATCCAGAAAAATTTTCCTCAATTATTCCCTCAAATAGGTTTCTGAAACATTTTACTTTTTCTTATTCTCTCTCATTAATATTTGTTTCTTAGATTTGGGCATTTTATATTATCCCATATTTCTTAAAGAGTTTGTTCATTTCCTTTAATTCTTTTTTCCTTATTTTTGAAAAATAAGGAAAATTAATTGAATTAACTGAGTTAATTCAAAGAGCTTGTCTTTAACCTCTGAAGTTATTTATTTGGATTGGTCTTGTCTATTGTTTGAGCTTTCTTTTTTTAGAAGCAGTATCTCACCCTGTGAACTGGGCTAGAATACAGTAGCATGATCATAGTTCACTGTAGTCTCAAACTCCTAGGCTCTAGCAATCCTACTGCCTCAGCATCACAAGTATCTTGGACTACAGGTACACACCACCATGCTTGAGTAATTTTTTTGTGTGTGTGTGGCAAATAATTTTTGCTATGTTTCCCAGGCTGGCTTGAACTCCTGGCCTTAAACAGTCCTCCCACATCAAACCCTCAAAGTTCTGTGAATACAGGCATGAGTTTTTGAGCTTTCAACTCCATTTTGTAAACCCATCAATGTGTCTTTTATTTCCAGAAGTCCTGTTTTTTTTTTTTAATATACCTCTTTAGTAAATATTTTGCTCATATCCTGAATTATTTTTTCATTTCTTTGTGTTGGTTTTCAACTTTCTCTTGGATTTCATTGAGCTTCCTTATAAGCCATGTTCTAAATTCTTTATCTGTTATTTCACCACTTTCTTTTTGGTTGGGATGAATTACTGGAGAGTTAGTGTCATCCTTTGGGGGGAGGGTGTAGAAACAGTATGTTTCTTCATACTGCCAGAGTTCTTACTCTGGTTCCTTCTCATCTGGAGAAGATGTTCCTTCTTATTTTTGGCTATCCTTTCATTTGGGTGGAATTTTATTCTTTTATTTATACTTTATTTTTTTATGTTTTCCTCTTGGGAGTATGCCTGAAATATATTTAATCTTGTCTATTTAACTTCAATTTGGGGTATTTTCAGGGAGCCAAGGATCTGTATGTGTTCCTTGGTTATCAGTAGTCTTTGTGCAGTGAGCGTATCTTTCTCAGATGCTGGTTTTAGCAGAAAAACTTTTAGGCTGTAGTTCAACCATGAGGCCAGTAGGTGGCACTTATGTGAAACAGCTGGCTGCAGCAGAAGCTGATGGGTACATGCTTAGTCTCGGTTTGCTCTGGTGGTGGTGGTCTGTGGAATGCCTGCTGTCCTGTGTTCCCTCCTCAACCCTGGGGGTCAAAGTTGGCCTGCCAAGCTCACCCAGTGATGGATGTAAGTACAGGCCTTGATAAGAATGTTAGGGGAACTTGTGTTGAATTTCATTGAGATCTCTGTCAGGGATTCGGGGGAGAAAGGGAGGGGAGTGAATAAGTGTCTCAGCTTGGATAGGCAGGTATGTTATCTTCCTCCCTATTACACTACTGACTTTCAGTTCAGATAGCCACTTTCCTCCAGCCCATGGAAGCACCTGACCTGCAGATCTCTGCCCAAATAGGCTCTACCCATGAAGCCTGAAACAGCCTGCTTTTCTGCTTGCCTGTACTCTGCTGTAGGAAGTTGTGGCTTTTAAAAGGTAAAAGTGGTGGGCCCCACCCTTCATACAAGCCTGGTTGTGGTAGACACACTGTGAGGGCAGGGGGAAGACAGATACTCCCAAATGCCCTGGTTTGATCATGTCCTGGCACACCTGCACCAGTGCCCAGTGCCCACATGGGTACAGCCATGGCTTTATCAGCAGCAGTGGGTGGAAGGGAAGGGAGTGATCCAGCTTCCCAGCCTGGGTAGGCAGACATGCTATCTCCTTCCCTACCAAACCACAGACCTGGGACTCATGACTTTCAGTTCAGATAGTCACTTTTTCCTCCAGGCCATAATGTATCTGAGGGCTTCAGAAAACACCCGACCCACAGATCTATGCCCAGAGAGACTCAGGGCAAAACTTCTACCAGCTTGAAACAGGTGCCTTTTGGCTTGCCTGTCCTTGGCTATAGAAAGCTATGTTTTTTTTTGTTTTTTTTTTTTTTTTAAAGGAAAGTCATGAGTCCCACTTTCCATGGAAGCCTGGGTATGGTGAGCACACTGTCAGAGAGGGGGCACCTGCTCCCAAATGCCCTGGCTTGACTGTTCCCCGGTGCATCACCACAAGCCCTACTTGGGAACAGCTGTGGCTGAATGGGCAGCAGTAGGCAGGGGAGAGGAGGAGGAAGGAGAGATTCTGATTGAAGGAAAACTGGTGCTCTGGTACCTTTTGTCCTGAGGAGCTCTCCAGTGAGCTGTACTTTCCTCCCACCTGGAAGCAGCCTGCCCTGAATGTCCAAGCTCCAGAATCCCACAGTTTCCCTGGGACCCACTGGCCCCCAGTGCTGCTGCAGTCTGAGTGGGTGCTGTAGAATGTTAGCTGTGGATCCAGCAATGCAGAGACTCAAGGGCTGAGATTCACTGGTGAAGGCAGCCACAAAAACACTGCCTCCAGTGAAGGGACAGAAATGAGTTGCACCCTCCGTGCAAAACCTGGGCGCAGTGAGCACAGTATTAGTGGGAGTGTAGCTTCCCCTAGATGCCTGGGACTGGCCATCCAGTGGTACACTCATGCCAAACTCTCATGTGAACAGACATTGCTATGCCCAGCAGTAATTGGCTGGGGGCAGGGAAGTCCCTGTCTGTATGTCCCCTCCCAGGCTCCAGTGCTGCTCTTGTTCTCATGTGGGAACACTCTCCTGCCCTATGGACTCTACTCTGCACTCACATACTGAGAAGACTGCAGAAAACTTCAGATCTTAAGCCAGGAGCACTTTCCTATACCCTAGGGTCAGCCTCCCACTACTGGTCAGAACTCCAAGAATTCTGCAGCTCTCTTATGCCCCCTAGACCTTTGTGGTTGCTGTAATCTAAGTGAGTGCTGGGGAATGTTTGTGTGGAATCCAATGACAAGGAGACTGAAGGATAGAGGCACACAACAGGTGCACAAGCAGTATGGCTCTCGCCAACTTGACTTGAGTCTGAGGTGGAGGGAAGCCATCCTCTGAGGGCTGGCAGCTCAGTGCTCTATTCCTTCAGAAGTTCTCAATTTGCTGATGACAACAGCACTTGGGCTTGGGAGGATGGAGGGGCTCTCTGAGAGTTCAGAGCTGGCAGTTTGCTGCAGGTATGAGGGGAAGAAAGATAAACACCCCTACCGACCCTTTCTGTGGGACTCCAAATTCTTCGGGGGATCAATCTCTGCCAAAATCTTGCATCTTCTTGTCCTGCTCCACAACTTCTTTCCATGGGATCTCCAGTAGGTTCTGGCACTCTTCCCTCAGTATTCTACCTGGGCTATGCTATTTCACCTGAAATTTTTTCTCCTTTCTGGGATGATCTGGCAATTGATGTCTTAGTCAGCCAACTTGCCTCCCTCACTCCCAAATTTTGAATTCTTTATCTGTCATTTCGGAATTTTCATTTTAGTTAGGATGCATTGATAGAGAGCTAGTATGATCCTTTCAGGATGGTCTTTATACTCTTTTTTCATACTGCCAGAGTTCTTATGCAGATTCTTTTTCATCTGGAGAAGCTGTCACTTCTAACTTAATTTACTTTTGTTCAGATGGGAATTTTCCCCCCTTTAACAATGTGACTATAGCATATGTTGGGTAGGGACCTTTGACATTGTTGAATGGTGCTTTCAAGGGGCCAAGGTTCTGAATGAACTCCTTGGTTACATATAGCCTTAGCGTGGTGGTTTCCTCAAATGCTAGTTATTTGTAGATTGTAGCAGTGGTGTACTAGGCATGTGGGCAGGCACCTCTTGCCAAAAAGGGGAATGGAGGTCTCCAGAAAGCTTATCTCTTTTCCCAGCACTGTGCACTTATAACAGCATGAATTATACTGGGACATGCAGTTCACCCTTCGTGCCAGTAGGTGGCGCCTGTGGGTAAGCGTCAACAGGGAGCTGTACACTTATATTAGCAAATGTTGCGATGGGCTGGACAAGTTGGTCTTCCTGCTGGAAGGTAGACAACCTTGCAGGAGAGAGCCAGCTGTGGTAGTATTTGTGGGATTTATGCTTGGCCTTATATTAATCAGAAGTAGTTGGATGTCCCAGATGATGGGTGGGGTCGTGGAACTCATAGGGGTCCCCATCCTGTGTTCCTCCACCTCCACCACCACCACCACTGCCATGGTGGAGGAGGAAAGCCAGGTTGGGTGGGGCTGAGTCAGGCAAGCCTGTTTCCAGGCTCCCCAAAGGCGGGTGCAAAGTGCCGACCCCAGTGGCGGGGAGGGGGGATGAGTTCCTAGACAACTGAAGCAAACTTGCTGGGAGCCGTGGAGGCACCTCCATCACCAAAGAACCTGCATGAAAGGAGAGGATTGGCCTGGAATCCATAGCCCAGCAGGCAGTAGTAGAACCCACTCAGCTCCCACTCTCCTGACCCAGTGGATTTTCCTCCTCCCTCCAACATCCAGTAGCCAGCAGCAGGTCAAACGAGCTAGGTCAATCTCTAAATAGTCCGTATTCAGTTTGTGAAGCCACCAGTCTTCCTGCCAGGGACAGAATATGTGGATGTCAGACCACGCCCTTCCAGGTCCCCTCTTGTGAAGGAAGGTGAGAAGGGGCTGCTCACCCTGCTCACAACACGCAGCCCAAACTAACACCATTCTCCTCTCAGTTCTGGCTATGGGAGCTCGTCCACTCAAGGTCAGATCACAGATCTCATCCTCATTGCCCCTGAGATGTGATCAAGTCCTGGGGGGACAGGACCAAGTCAATGGACCTGTCCTCAGGCCTCGTGAATTTAAATGTTGTGATAGGGGGCTATGGGCTGGTCTTAGGATGCCCACGGGACAGTCAGGCAGGTCAATGGCAGCTGCATTGTGGGCCTCTCACTGGGAAGGATATGCCCCTCTTCATTGGAGCTGTCAGGAGGGCAGCCCTGGAAAGGTGTCTGCAGGTATGGGGTTCATGATCCAAACACCCCTCAGTCCTGTAGTAGCCCACAGCTGCAGCAGCAGAACTTGTCTTTGGAGTACTATGAGCACTCAGGTTCCCATCTACTTCCCTGGCCCAGCAGCCTTGCAGTGGCAGAGGTGACCTCAGGACAGAGCTCAGGTCCTTGGGGGATAGGCTCCTGGAATGACTCTGCACTGCAGTTGCCCTGCGTCCAGTGTTCAGAAGCCTGTGGAACTCCACTTATGTTTGAGCAGTACCTCTGCATGATCTTCAGGCAGCTCTCTATGTCAGTCTAGAGGCCTGTAAGGGTTTAGGAGCTCTTTTGTAGCTAGGATTGTAAATATCCATGGCTGGAATGTGGAGCCCTGAGGGTCTTTCACTTACCCCTTCCCTGGGTCTGGAGGCCACTCAAGGCTTTCAACTACCCCACCAGAAAGCACTGCTTTCCCTTCCTTCACCCTCAGTATGTCCTTTTGACTCTGTTATATTCCAGGATTCTTTCCCAGACAAATTATGGATATTTAATCCATATCTTGGTTCTTCTCTGAGGAAGAGGCATGTGCCAGCTTCCTCTAGTCAGCCATCTTGCTGCAAAATCCCTGAACCTCCTATTGTTTCTTTAGATACTTAAGGATGACAAGGAACTAGAGAAAATTTCTGCTTCTGTAGCAGGAAAACAGGACTAGAGAGAGGTATTATTAAAATTCTCCCTTTGCCTGCTCTTCTTAAACCCCCAGAGAGTTGAATATGAGTATTCAGGGATTTCATTAGTCATAAGCCAAATGATGGGAAATGAAAGAAATGATTCAGGATTATCTACTGGTTCAGGAGGTCCAATCAGAAATGGCAGCTAAGGACACAAAGCAACATGAAACAAAGGAAAGAGCATGAAATAGAGTCCAAAGCCCTGAGTTTGAGTCCTTGTTGCTTAACCTACTAGCTATATGGTTTTTGACAAGCCATTTAACCTCTCAATTTTCTCAACCATGAAATGTGGAGAGTTATCCTTACTCTGTAAAATCACTGTAAAGCTGCAGTTTCCAGGGCATGGGGCCAGCCTGGTCCACTAAATATGGTCCTAGCTTTATTGCTCCCAGGCCAGTGTTCATAGCCCTTAAAAATTCCTTTTGATAAGCCTCAAAAAAAAAAAAACCTCATTACCTCCTTTAGTTCGTTTAAAATTTCTAAGCAAGTGAAATATTGTAAGTAAAAATAAGCCAAAGCAAGAGTAATTCTGAATATTTTTCAATTTACATAGTTGCCCCACTGTCCTTGGAAATTCTATGCATCCTTTCAGGGAAGGGATGGATGGTATTTGCCAAACGGTATTTGCCACCCACTCACCAAAGTAACATACTTGGGTTCACACTAATATCTCCTCCCTGGCTAACCATGCCTCCTATTCCAATTCTTCTAGACTTAAAGATCAAATTCACACATTCTTCTTCCCCAAAGAAGCTTTTCTTAACTGCACCCACCAGCCCAAGCCAATATGGCTCCCCTTCTCCAAATTCTAACACCAACAATGAAGACCCTCACATACTACACAATTAACACACTTAGCCACCATGTTGCTCACAGCTTTTAGTTTTATCTGCTCATTTAGGCTGTTCCCAGCATTCTTCCTTCCTTGGTCTTGCCTCATTCAGGGGTGTCCAGAGAAGAGCAGCAGACAAAGCCCCAGAGGTTTTTCTAGTCATCTTCTGCACATAGCAAGGGGACGGGACAAAACCCTCCTGAGCCCTGGTTGCCTGTGATCCTGTTGGGACCAGGCTGCTCACATGCCACTTGTTAATGGTGGTCTGAATGCCTTCACAGGAACATGGTGAGTAGGTACTCAAAAAGATGCTATTTGGGCTATCACAACTTCACTGCCTAATAAGATTCATAATTTCTAATAAAATGCCAGCCTTCCTCCTCTTCCTTTCTGTTCATCCAAGTTAGAGGATATTAAGGGAGCTAATGCTTCTTCAGGAGAGTCCTGGTAGTCTGCAGACAGACATCTAGGCCCTGGCCCTACCCAATGTCTCAACAAGGAACCTACCCCCATCTCTGACATTACATAATTGAAATAGTTACAAGTTATTTCAATTTGGCCTCAATGGGCATTTCTGGAGTTTAGTATGATGCTGCAGGACATTTTGTACAAATGATAGATGCTGCAATCTGGGGAATGCAACCAACTGTTCAGGACTGAAGCCTGCTTTACCTGTCAGGAAGGTCTTCCCTGCTCCTATTACTCTCCTCTAGCCTGGACCATGCTGGTCCTCTAGATCCTGGGGAAGGCACATGGGGCTAAAATTGGGTTTTCCCTCCAGATCCTGAGGAAGGCACATGGGGCTAAAATTTCCCTCCAGATCCTGGGGAAGGCACATGGGGCTAAAATTGGGTTGATGTTGCTCACTACTGTATTCCAGTATCTAGAGTGCATGCTTAATAATCATAAAAAATCATAACAATAATAGCAAAAATGGATACTTAATATATTATGTGCCAGGCCCTATTCTAAATGCTTTGCATTTATTAACTTAAGTAATTCTCACAACAGTCCTCCAATGTGGGTACAATAATAACCCCATTTGATAAGAAACTATAGACATAGAGCAGTTAAGAAACTTGCCTAAGAATAAAAGCTACTAAATGTCAGAGCGTGGCTTTGAGTTAAGATTGTTTAGCTCTAAAATCTGTGCTTTTGTTTAAGCAATGTGTTATATTGCCTTCTGGTAAAAAAGTGCTGAATGAATGATTAGTAATACTGTAATATACAGTAACGGTATAACTAACATTTACTAAGTACTTACTAAATGCCAGACACTGCACCTGCATTATCTCATTTAACCCTCACAACCTCCCTTCCTTCTAGATACCATTATAATTCCCAGTTTTCAAATGAAGGGATAATTATAAAGACAAAAAGTTTGCCCAAGTTCACACAACTCATGGGAGAAAGGAGATTGGTGCCTTCTAGTCTGGCCGTAGCACCTGTGCTCTTAACACTATATGCCATTTCAACCCAATACCTCAGGAGTTTCTCCCCCAAAGCCTCCTGAGATGAGTTTTATCATCAGCTTGATTTTACATTGAGAAAAATAAGAATGAAGCTAAAGAACTGGCCCAAGGTTAAACTAGTAAGGGACAGAGTGTAGTACCCAGGTATTCTGGTTTCAAATCCCCATCTTTCTGCTCTATCCCCATTGCTATTGCTATTGTATTTGTGAGTTGTCCCAAATGGCTCATCCTCCAAGTCTGGCCCTTCAATGCAAGAAGAAATGGTACAAATGTAGAAACTTCCCCGAACAGAAGAAGTCCTCTGCCCAGCGTCATTACATGCCATTTAGTTCTGATCCCCCAGGGTATAGTGAAAGCAGCAGTAATACAGAGCAGTTATGACACAGGGAACAACCATTTCTACACTGGCAAAATTCAGGACAGAGGATGCAGGAAAAGCATGTTTGGAGAAACTGCAGGGCTCCAGGAACATTAGTGGATGATTGGGGAAAGGGAATCTACTCCCTTCCACAGTAAATAGTGAAAGATAAAAAAAGAATAAAAATCCTCTCAAAGCAGCAAAAAATTTCCAAAATATTATCAGGAAGAAAATAAAACATGTGCAAAAATAACAGGGCAATGAGACACAGAGAAGCACAGCCAGCCAGCACAGAGGATAAAAAGAAAGAGAACACAGAGTCTTACTTGGACTTTTCAAAAGAAAAGTGACAAGGAAAGAATGGGGACAGCAAAGTTAAAGAAGTGGTCAGGTAATTAGAAGTCACTGGTGTCTTTCCCATCTACTATAATTTTGGGTAGCATAAGAATTAAGAGAATCTTAAGAGTAGGTTAGGAACTTAATGGCTGGGCCGCATGATCTTGGAGAGAGATCAAAGTGTTTCAATGTCTCCTATACTATCTCTGGCAGATAATCATCTAGCTCATATTTGGGTAGATCTAGTGATGAGGACCTCCCTACCTTATAAGGCTGCCTATTTCTTTACTGGGAGTGGGAGAAGACTGAGATTAATGAGCACCTACTAGGTGCCAGGTACTCTATTGGGCATTTTACATGCAAGAATTTTATTTAATCTTCATAATAATCCTGTGGAAGAGTTATTATCCCCATTTTATAAATGATATAATGTAGGTACAGGAAATGAAAAGTCACTTGCTTGAAATCGTATCATTAGTGAGTGTTGGAACGGAATTTGAGCCCAGAATTATCTGACCACAAGTTTGTGTTTTATCTATCACTCAACATTGCTTCTGTCTACAAGGAAGCCATGAGAGAATCTGAAATGCCAGACTGAAATCCAGATAATCTCTTTACAATGCAATCTTCCCATCAACTAATCTAGTTACAAAATAGAAACTGAGTTTAATAGGACATGACTTGCTCTTAGGAAATCAATGCCAAACCTCTGTGATCACTGTATCTCTTTCTAAATGCTCATAAACTGTTTAATAATCTTATAGAATTCTGACAAGCTCAATAGCAATAATGACAGAGGTTACCAGTATGGAATCTGGAGCCAACTTACCTGGATTCAGTTCCTGGCACCCTCACTTCTTAGCTATGTATCACACCTTGGGAAACTTATATATCTTCCCTGTATCTCACTTTACATGTCTTTAAAATAGGAATAATAATAGTAACTACCTCATAGACTTGTTGTGAGCATTATATTAAGTTAGTGAATGTAAAGTTCTTAGAACAGAATCATAGAGACACTTAATAAGTGCTAAATCATTATCATTTTATTGTCAATCTATATTTTCCAGAATATATTATTTTCTGTTTTGAAAACTAGCACATTTTCTTATCTATAGTGTTTTCACAGATCTCCTGGAACACATAATTTTGTCAAGATTACCTACAGCAATTCCTCTAGAGACACCTTAGAATTATTTAAGTACTCATGGATGTATATATTTTTAAACTACATTAACACTTAAATTCTGTTAGACTATAAGCCCCATGAAGACAGAGCTTGTAGTCTAACACAGAACGGGGGCTCAATAAATATTACAGCATAAAGGAAAAATTCAGAGCAGTGAAGTGCTATCTTACAACCTCAGATACTTTGAGATTTGATTTCCTTTTAGTCAGGATTATTCTCTTTTTCCCTTGACAGAGAAAGAAATTATGTCCCTCTGTTAACAGTAAACCGTCTACTTCAAGCAGGGGGCTGTCAGACTATCACTTCTTTTTTCTTCTTTATTTGAACTGATCTTTAAAAAAAATTATCGATATTATCTTAAGCATTCTTTATAACTAACTTTGACCCATTCTACGATTCATGAAACTATTTTTGGTCACTTCTGTTAAATACCTTATCCGAAATGTTATATATTATTTGGCCTCTTGCTAGGTAGGGCCACTTGTTTCATCCTTTTAAAATATGAACTCATCAGAAAGCTTAATGTAGTCATATTTGATTATTTACCTTCTTGTAAAAATGATTACTGAGATTTTGGACATCCTTTTAAATTGTGTGTCTGAGGGGAGTAAGAGCCTTACTTAACTTGCCCTAGTCTCAGCCCTTCCCCTTCCTTTTCTTTGTAGATCTCCTTTGTCAAAGGAATATTCACCCTCCAGGAAGACTTGTCCATTCCTCTCAGCTCTATCTCAAGAAGAGAATCTTCTGTAGTAATAGCAAAGTGTCCCTAAACAACGCAGCAAAGAAAATACCTTGTCTCTTTGCATACCTTCTTTGGGGCCCACAATCATTTATCAAAAGTTAATTCACTATTTGCTGAATAGAAAAGGTCTATTGTATTAATAGATACCAAATGGAGATCCCCAACACAAACATTAGATAATTTTAATGGTCTTTGAACAATCAGGGTGTAGCTGCCCATGCTCTGGGAAACCAGTGTCAAGTGACCCAGGTATGTGGAGTTAGTAACCCCAGGTTCTAGGCTGGCTTTGCTCTGGTAAAAAAAGCCTGTGGTTCTTGCTAGAACAAGAAAGCTCCCATTTGAGGGAAACTATGCTGGCTTCATGGTTTCTCTTTTTTTTTTTTTTTTTTTTTTTTTGTCATCCCTGTTGCCTGCTTCCCCCATCCTGCCAGCTTGGCTGGTCTGAACCTGCAGCCCTATCTTAACTTCCAGTTTCTTTGGCTCCCACTAGTTGGCTTAAAAGTTGACTCATCACTCCTTCTTGGTCTTCCACTGCTCCTTGGTTCCTAAACTGAGTCTACTATTCATCTTGTTTCTTCCCCTTTATTCCTAGCCTCTGCCTCGCTATTTTGTATCCTGGCTCTTGGCTCTATCTCCTGTAGCCACTGCTTTACAGAGCCCAGCCTCACATTTTACTTAAAGTAACCCCAGCCTTGGCTGACAGATACCAAATTAGCAGGGTCTGGTGGTAGGGAACACTAAAATAAACAAAGTTTCTAATTGTTTGCTGTCTCTGTGACTAGTTCTGAAAATGAACATAACTTAGGGAGAAGAATGGGCATATGACTGTTAGTGACATGGCTGATATGCTGAGAATGTCTTTGGTTGTTTAACCCTCAAAAATTCTGCTTCCTGATTTTATGGAAATCCTGGAAAGAGTTAGAGGGAGCTAAAAAGAGGCATTGATGCTTAGTTGAGTTTCGGATTCATAAAAGTTCTCTTTTCCAGGATTAACTCCAGACTGAGTTAGTTATTATCTTTACTAACTAGCTGGCTATTGGTTCCAGGGCTGACATTCAGATCTTATTGCCAAACACTGAGGTAGTCTGCATCTAAGCTCAATTTATTCCCTCAATCCACTGTCAAAGGCAAATGGATAAAGATTTAATGCAGTATGTGGCACACACATGCACATGAACAGAGGGCAGGGATATTAAAACAAACGTGTGGTTCATGTACCAGCACAGAAGAAATTAGCAGTGTTTGCCCTAGTGTTTTGTGACTTAGTATTCCTCTTTAAAGGTATTCACTACTGGGTGACAGAGAGGACAACGGGACTAGATGATGGTAAAAGAGGCAAGGGTAGGACAGTGAATTTGGAAAGTCACTCTGAGCACTCAGTTCTTACTTTTAAGAACCTCATCTTTTACTTTCCCTGGTCCCAAACTTTTCCCAGCCAGTCCCCGGAGCCAAAACTGGTCTGAACTTTCTATCCTTATTTAGAGAGGAGGTGTGGGGAACAGTATCCCATAAAGAGGGATCACTCTGAGAACATATGCCACCGCCCCCACCCCCACCAAAGAGAAGAGGCCAATAAACCAACAATCACAGAGTTATACAAGGGTCAGTGGTAAGAGTAAGACCTCTCCTCAAATGGATTACAAAGATGGAAGGGTGGGTAAGAACATGGTTGTGAGTTGTAGGGAACCAATACACCTTGCATAGGAAATGGGTACAGGAATGGGGAAAATTCCTATATCACAAAGGTAGCTACCTGTCAGGGCAAAAGTAGGAGGCTCCTTGTTGGTTCCTGGGGCAGAGAGGAGCCAGGTGGTCAGAGCCATTAGAGTAGAAATTGAGGAAAGGTGCTCAGGGAAGCTACTGTTTACCAATTGAGAGAGAAATATTTCAATATTTATTCATGCTGTCTTAAATTTAAAAAAAGAAGAAATATTTCAATATTTTTAACAACTGGAACAAACCAGCTGGCTATCAGCTCTGGGTAGAAGGGATTAAGAAGTAGCACTATGAGGGTCATGAGGGCAAAGGGTAAAGAAGATACCAAGACAAAAGTACAGACTACAGAGTTTCATGGCTCACAAGCCAGCCCTGCCTGTGATATTCATGTCACACTAGTGCTCCTGATATGGAATTGCTGCCAATTTCCTGTTTTTCCCTGAGTAGTTTTTCCCCACTTGGTTGAGAGCCTGGGGATGACAGAAAGGAAGGGGCTGGGGCCGCAAGGTGCCCATCTCCCTCAGGGAAGAAGGGGGCAGAATTACCTTCTTGCAGAGGACCATCTGGTGGTCAAATAGGAAGAAGACCCGCTGCTGATTGCGGCCATAGGGCTGGTATATCCAGGCCATCTCCCCAGTGTAGATCAGCTCCGAGCTCCTGTCTAGGATGTCCTCGCCCTGGGAAGAACACACAATGGTGAGAGGCAGCCAGGCAGAGAGATGGCACCTTTACCTACCTAGAAACACTCAAGGCTGGGCATAGATCGGGGCAGGAGGATGCCAAAATGGGGCTGGTGCAGAAGGAGGGTGGGAGGGACTCCTGGGAGTTCTCAAAAGGCTTTACAACTTCATGAGCTAGGAAGACCCATTCTCTTGTTCACCCTCAGGCCAAATGAGAGCTCCACCACCTAAGACTACTACAGCTTCTCTATGCCAGTTACCCTCTAACCCTAGAGGTACCAGCTGCTATGCATTCTCCATCTCTCATCTTCTCTATGAATCTCCCTTTCTGCCCAAGTATCTCAATCCCTGCTGTCCCCTATTTCAGTCTCTACTTGAAGAGTAAGCCTCAGCAGGTGGTAGAAGTCTTTCTGCTTCCCACATGAGTAGATGGGGACAGGGACAAGCGAGGGCAAGAAAGGAAAATCATGAAAGATGGAGAGAAAGAGAATTCACTCACCCTCTTATAATTGTTTTTCCTTCTCTTCTCAGTTTATTAAAAATATATTGATTAAATAGAAAACTTCACAACCACATGCTTCCTTGGGCTGTTGTCCAGAGAGCCTGGAACTACTTCTCCTCCTTGTTACATAGAGCCAGACACAAAAAAGCACCAAGACACCTGACTCCTAGCTAATTCAATTATACAGAGTTACCAAGGGTCCCCCTTATTTATGGCAACTTTGATAGGTCAGAAGTATGTTGGGGATATGTGACAAATGCCAAGCTAAACTTGTCCCCTGTCCTGATGGAGCTTAAGTCTCAGTAGAGATTAAGGCAGGTGTGCTCAGAACTCATGGAACATAAGGCAAACCAAATCAAAGCCATGGGCATAGGGGTGAGTGTTCCAGAGCCTATGTGAAGATGAGGACAAAGAGCAGTGGCACAAGATGCAGAAGAATGAATATTTCCTGAGCACCTATATGGGTCAGACATTGTGCAAGATAGTTTCACTCTATAGCATCTGGGCCTTACAATATCCCTGGGAGTTATATATTCTTGCCCTCATTTTACAGTTCAAGGTACAGAGAGATCAAGTGATAAGCCAAGGTTGTCTGGCTAGTTCTCTACAGATCCATGACCAACCCCAATCTCTTTAGCTCCAGAGAGTGTGCTTGCCCATTCCATTACACTGTCTCTAGGCCAAAAAGTCACTGGCAGACCAGTCCCTTCCTCTCTTTAGGTCTCAGTTTTCCAAGATGTTAAATGAGGTGTATGAGGATGATTTTTACGTCCCTAGTCCTGGTAACCTAACACTAAGATCACAGCCTTGCATCTAAAAGCTTCAAGGTAAGTTTAGAAATGGGGACTCTCACATCCTCCCAAAAATGATCAGAGGCAAACACAGCCCAGGCTGGGTAGTAGGACAGAGAAAGGGGTATCTGGAAATGGTGTTCTCCAGCACACTACTTTTTTTCCAGTCTAAGGGATGGGAAGGGGAGGGGGAGCTCAGTGGAATTATTTTCTAATAAAATACCCTGAAAGAAGCCCAGAAATACTACTTCCACTCCAGACTTCACCTCATAATTACCCAGGAACTAGGTAAACACCCCTTTTAGAGGGGCTGACATATTAGCACAGAACCTCTGGAAGCCAGGCACTGGGAGAGGAAGCCCTCAGGATTGGGTAGCAGTGTACGGTTTTCCTGTTGGGGGGATGGGAAGCTGAGAGGGGTATCAGTTTACCACATCCCACACTGATGCAGGCTAGGAAAATGTGTCACAGTCCCCTTTAATATGTATGAAGTGAAAGAAAGCCATAAAAGAGGGCCAATGCCATCAAAAGATGGCCAAGATTACTTTTGAAGGTAACACTAGCTAAACTGTGGATGATCAGACCAGGAGGATTACTCAGTATTATCTGGTCTGCCCAGTGCACCAGCCAGAGGCACTCCAATTCTATTTTAAGTACTTGCTGCATGTAACTCCACCAAGCAAAAAACATCTTGAAAAAATACACCTCTATGCTCCCCAAGCTGACTGACTTGAGTACCACACATATTCTCTTTGTGCCTCAGTTTCCTCGTCTTTAAAATGAGGATAATAACAATATTGACTTCACTTGGGTATTGGGAGAATTATTTAAATTAACATATATAAAATGCTTAGGAAAATACACATCACCCTATAAGCTCTATATAAGTGACAGTTATCATCTTGACTATTGCTGTGTGCTTTAGGTACTATATCCTGTCTCCTATTAATACAACCCAATAAGAGATGTACTGTTATTGTCCTCAAAACCAAGGTCACTGGAATTGGAAGTAACTTTCCCAAAGGGGCAAAACTTAGACTCTCTCCAAAGCTCATGCTTTTAACCATTAAACCACATTAGAAGGATTACCTCCCTGCAAACCCAGTGGAATAACCAGCTGCCATGAAAGATTTCTAAAGTAAGAATCCCAAAAGACCTGGGTTCTGAGTCCAGTGCTGCTACCAACTCACTCTGTGCCCTTGGAAAGTAGCTTAAACTCTCAACCTGTTTCCTCATTTGTAGAGTGGGGATAATATTAATACAACAGTTCCTATTTGACCCACTTCATATGGCTGCTTGAGAGCATCAAATCAGCTCATGCATGAGAAAGGAGCCTCTCATTTTTCAGAGCTCTTACCCTTGCATCCTCTACCCCACTTGTACCACACATCTCTTTGTCTTGCCCCAGAAAGTGAAATCCCTTCCCACTGCCCCCCAGCACAGGCCTTCTGTTCCTCCAGGATTTTGCTTACACTGTTTTCTCTGCTAGGAATGTATCTTCCCCTACTAAATGGCCAAGGCCACATCTCATTTATTTCAGTATCTCCAATGTCTAGCACAGGGCCTGGCATAGAGGAGATGCTCAAAACATAAGTCTCCTAATGTCACATATTTTCTCAAAACCCTCTAGTGGCTCCAATATCATGCAAACTAAAAGCAAAAGTCCTATGAAGACATGATCTGGTCTCTCATTGTCTCGCTGACCTCACCTGCTCCCATGCTTCCCCTCATTCACTCCATACTGGCCACCTTGGCCTCATTGTTTCTTGAGCACACACTCCTTATTTCAGGGCCTTTGTATTTGTTCTTCCCTCTGTCTAAAATGTAGTGCCCCAAGAAAGCCACATGGTTTGCTCCTTCATCTCCTTCAGGTCTTTTCTCAAATGTTGCTTCCTCAGGTAGTACCTTCATCACTCTCTAGCCTGTTATCCTACTTTATTTTTCTTCATAGCCCCTATCACTACCTGACAAATATATATATATATATATATATATATATATATATATATATATATATATATATAGTTTGTTGCCTTTCCCCTATGCTGGAATATTCAATGAGGGTAGAGTCTTTGTCCTGTTCAATGATGTATTTGTAGAACCTATAATGAGGCCTGACACAGAATAGGTACTCAATAAATATCTGTTTAATAAATGAATCAATGGATGTTGAATAAATAGTGGCTATGAAAAACTACCGAAATATTTCTTGCCGGCTCCACCTTGCTTCTCTGGGGCCAGAATCTCGGAGAAGAGGCTTCACTCCAATCTAATTACAGGCCAATTGATGTGGGGATGTGGCCTAAGCAGATCCAGTGAAAGAAGGACAAGGAAAATGCCATCTTTCTCATCCAGTTTGTTTTCAATGCTGCCTACTGACAGGATAGCAGGGAAGTAAATCCATCCAGCCCCATATTTGATATTCTGGTCCCAAGAGTAACGTCTAATCAAGTCACCTTAGCTTTCAAATAGATGCTTTTGCTGCCTCCATCACGTTTTTTTTTTTGTTTGCTTGTTTCCTCCAACTTCTTTAGATTCAATCTTCCAATGGTAAACTGGAATACGCCCTTGGGTGTTACACACCCAGGCTGGGAGGGAAGGGGTGCCACAAGGAGGAAATCACAACCATGTACAATCAAGCTCTCAAACATAAGCTATAAACTTGGGCTCCTAAAAATATGCAGAAAAAAAAAAGATCAAAAGGATGCTGTCAGGGATATGTCCCTTTCCCTTCATTTCATGTGGATTTAACGAGTGTAAAAGGTGGCAAAGTGACAGCTCAACCAAACCACAGCATCAGAGGTATTGGAAATGGAAATTCCCCCAAAATTGCAGTACCTGGGAACAGGTTCTTCTCCCTGCTGCTCCTCTAAACTGCTCTAAGGTATTTATTACTACTTAGAGGGATGGGTGTCACTTTTACTCATCCATTTATTTTTCAGAAGACCTAGGGGATGGGGCAAAGGGAAGGGTACTTTAGGACCTCCTGGTTCCCATAGATGATAACTCGAATTGGGCAAAGAGACCCAGAATGTTCACGGAGTAAGTTGAAACAAGAGTCAGGCCTTGATAGGATATGAGGCTTCCTGCTCTCTGGCCAGATGCTCTGATTTATTTAACAGGCCTCAACTGCCTGCATGCTACCAACCTTCCAAATTCCTCTCCAAGGGAGATTAAGTTCTGAAGGTTTCCCTTATGACTCCTCTTTTTCATCTGATAAATGAAGCTGAAATTATCACACAGATGCTTCTTACAGTCATCTTATTTGTTCAAACATCTGGGAGGCAAGGGGGTGGCAGAGACAGCAAAGCACTGATTCTTTTTCTTGATTTGCAAGGCTTGTTCATAGCAGCCTTCGGCAATCTAGCATAACCTCTCTCCTTGTCTGTTCAACTTCTTGGGCAGGTGGAACACATAAAGAATCTATACCGGGGAACCAGTGAGGTTGGGCCACCTATCCCAAGAGTCATCAAGCCATGGAGTATCCACATCCTGTTGCCTTCTGGGAGAGACTCCCCAGCATTCATCCACTGTCTGACTGGGATTTGGATTTTCCCCTCAAGGTAGTCAAATGACTTATTTAGATATAGACTCTTTATTTCATAAACACGCCATCACAGTGTCACAAAGAAGGGGTTGTGGGAAGGAGAAGGATGAAAAAGTATATGATACAGTAGTGAAAAGACCACTACATAAGAAATAAGTAAACTAGATTCAAGTTCTAGCATTGTCACTGACTTGCTGTGTGGCCTTGGTCAGGAATAGGCCTCTCTCTGCTTCTCAGTCTTCCACCATCATTACATGATGTGTGAGGATGAGTAAGAGTGTGTGTAAGAGTATTGTGAGTACATGTGCACATACAAGAATGGTTAAAATTGTAGGGAGAGTCATCTAAAAGCCCTGGTGACTCTGACATCCTAGAAGTCTTTAAGATCAGGTATGACAAATATGACAGACAATTCAGGCCTGGCCTCTGAAATGTACCCATCAGGCCTTATGAGAGAAAAGACTTCCTAAAGAGCCCCTCCTCTGGAACTGGCAAGTTCCACAGTGACCTCAGAGTCTGAGAAGAGGGCCATGAGGAATTTTTCTTACCAATTGCTATAGACTAAATGTCTGTGTCCACATAAAATTCAAATGTTAAAACCTATTCCCCAATGTGATGGTATTTTGAAAAGAGGCCTTGGGAGGTGATTAGGTCATGAGGACAGAGCCCTTATGAATGGAATGGGATTAGTACTCTTATAGAAGAGACTCGAAAGAGCTCCCTTGCCCTTTCCGTCATGTGAAGGACCCAACTGAAGACAGCATTCTGTGAAACAGAAAGAAGGCCTTCACCAGACACTGAATCTAGTGGTTCTTTGATCTTGGATTTCCCAGCCTTCAGAACTGTGAGAAATAAATTTCTGTTGTTTATAAACCATCCAGTCAATGATATCTTGTTATTGTAGCCCAAATGGTATAAGACACCAATTTAGATGATGAGGGGCTTCACCAAGCAGGAAGGTACAAGGAGCATGTGGGCTTGGATGAGATTAGAGGACCAATCATGCTAAAAAAGGAGGCAGAAACTGTTAGAATTGTCTTTTTGTGGCCCCCACACAGACAAACACACAGGAAATTCCTTCTGAGATGCCAAGTCTTTAATCATAGCTCAGTGTTATGGAGTTTGGTGTTACTGAAGCTCCCTGGGTAGGCCAGGGAATTTAAAGCTCTTTTTGGTCCCCTATGGATCCTGCTCCAGAGACTGGAGGCCCAGAGCACATGGAGGAATTCAAAGGCTTTCTAGTCATTGGGAAAGGGGGAAATGTTACAGAGAATAAGAAGACAACTGCTGCTGGACACCTCCTCTTACAGAGAACCCTGCCAAGGTGAGAGAAAAAGGCCTGCTTACCAGCCATAATTTTGGAGTGCCTTAGAGATGATGGGCTTGCTAGAAATTATTAGGTCCAGTTCTCTGCCTCTAATCAGGCAATTGGCCAAAGCAGAGCTGACACAAGGGAAGGAGAATTCATGATTTTCTAGTAAATCTGGGCCAGTACTGGCTTCCTTTTATGACCAAGAGGGTTTCTTTATATTGATTCCTCTCCCAGCATCTCAAAGAATCACTGCTGTTTTACTCTTGTATGGAGACATTATGCTTCAAACAGGACCCCAAAATATGTCAGGTGATGAGAATTTTGGTCTTTTTTCAGCTATCCACATTAAGGAGGAACAGAGATAGCAGAATAAAAAAAAATGGGTTTTATTCTGGACCTGGGTTAAGTAGCTGTTTGTAAAACTGATACCTGGTCCCCTTAGAATAGGCTAAAAACTACCCGAAATGTTAAGAGAGACACTATCACTTAATCACAGAAAATGACACCTGAGTTGAAGACAGTGGAATAGGGAGCTGGCTCTACTTCCATACTGTGACCACAAAGCTTAAGATTGCTACTCTCTCCCTGGCAGCATGTCTAGCCTCTCCCATTTTGGTTACATTAGCGTGTGGATTATCAGACTATACAACTTGGGCCTCAGAGATAAATGTTAAGTGTCATTAATCCTGGTTCTCTTAGTGGGAATCTAGGAAGGGAAGGTTTCATTGATTCAGCTACTGAAGGCTTTCTGAGTTCAGAGAAGTCATGGCTGTTGCAATGAAATGGAAGACTGTTAGGGATTATTTTTTTAAAAAATTATAAAAATAGAATTTCGTCTGTGGATTTTGTAGGAATGATGGTCATCGCCTTGAGTGTGCAGGCTTGGATAGATCTAGTAGATAAGTCAGGTGAGGCAATCCTACCAACTAGAAAAGCATCTTGGCTGTCCTGCATGATTGGGAACAATAAAACCAACCTCATATTCTGTGTCTGCAGGTAAATTTACTACTACTCAACTTAATACTTGGTAGCATTAATACTTAATACTACTGAATATCTAAGTGTACATCTGGTGATCATAAATCCAAGACTGGAAAGAGCTTCAAAAAGTTACGACATCAATTCAATTGTTTCCTGGCTACACCCAAAGAAATGAACCTTTCATTTCTTAATGAAATATTGTCACAAAATTTTCTCCAATCTTCTTAGAAAGCTACTCAAGTACTGAACCCCTCTCATTAGCAGGAAGTTTTGCCTTGAATCTAACCTAAATCCTTCCTCTTGCTCTTCAAATCGAATTTCTCTTAATCCATCCTTAGCTAAGATGGGAAGCTTTTGCCAAGTTATTCCAACTCCCCAGCACCTTAGGGAAGGGTCCTACCTCCCACTCTAGGACAGAAGCCTGCCACTGGGCAATCTTGTCGATATTCTCCAAACGTCGTTTGCGTTCATTGATCTGCTGAGTCACATTTCTCATGACAGCCAAAGCAGCTGCCACATATCTGTAGTCACTGTGAAGACACAAGAGTGCAAGTTGAATGAACCAATGTGCCATAGAACCAACGGGCTATATGCCAATCTAACATCTACTCTCTTCTACCTCCTTAGTAACAGAGTTGATTTTAAGATGGAAATCTATGCCATCTGGAATAAAAGACTACATTTCCTATCCTTTGTTTCAGCAGGGATGACTATGTGACTAACTTCTGTCCAATGATATGCAAATAGAAGCATTAGGCAAGACTTCTGAGAAATCACCCTTAAGGAAGAGAGCACACCCTTCTTTAGCCCTTAAGTTAAACCTGATGCTTGGAATGTGGATGTGATGGCTGAAGTTCTAGTAGCCATATTGGGCCATAAGAACAGGGTCCATACCCTAGAGGTAGGATAGCAGAAAGTTGTACCTTTCTGATGACCATGGAACCACTATACCAGCCACACACCTCCTACCTGCAGACTTCTTTCACATGAGAGAGAAATAGACCCCTATTTTTTTACAGTACTATTTTGGTATCCTATCTGATACAACCAGCCAAAGACCAAGAAGGGAACCTCACACATAGCACAGTCCAGATAACCTTACCAACTCTCCCACCATCTATTTCTAGGGAGCTTCTGCCCCAAATCACTGTGGAATATTATCCCCACCTTTCCTTCTGCACAATATAGAGATAGGATGTAGCATAGTAGTTAAGAACACAGAGTCTGAAGCCAAACTCTGTGGACGTAAACCCTGTTTTTTGTCACTGACTAGCAGTATGGCTTTTGGCAAGCCTCATCCACTCTCTTGTTGACTCAGTTTCCTCATCTTTACAATGGGGAAAACTAAAGAATTTATTGAGGGTTTAATAAATTAAATACAATCATCCATGTAAACTATTTTACTCTTGGCTCAAAACAAATGTTAGCAGTATTATTATTATAAGTAAAATATTTCTCTAGTAGAGATATCACATGGGATGCCTCACAAAACCCCTAGTCCCAGAAGTATAACACTCAGCCTCACTTTCTGGGACCTTGGATAGCCCATGTGTTGAGAGTTACATATCCTGCTCAGTTTTCTCTGCTTGTCTGATCTGATTTCCAATTGAATGGCTCCTGTGAAAGACAGATTGAAAGTGAGATTTCAGTCATTTTGGTGGAGCTAAAATAAATGGAGAAGACAAGAGGATGCGTTACAGTTCAGTGTTAACACCTTTTTTTAGAGAAGCTGAAAATGCCTTGTGCTCACTAATCTCAATGTTCTAGCACCAATTAGAAAAAAAAGGAGAAAAAGAAGATGTGCAATAACTGCCTTTTTCTTTCTTAATACATTGAATAGTGAAATGGTGGACCATACAATGGCACAGGGAAGAGAGTTCTATCAATAACTTCCAGGCAGGATGCTATGTAGTACCTCCTCTTAGCTAGCATCTATCTATCTAATCTGTGCTCTACACACCTGCCTTATGTAAAAGACATCATCCATGATAAGACACACCATTATTGTGTGCCACTAAGGTAGCAAGAACAATGACAATTAAACTATGACACCATGCTCTTCTACTTGTAATTTTTTTCATTTAAACTCTTGAAAGAGTTTTTTGAAGACTAATTTAAATATAGATTTTTATATTACTCTTGGGCTCACATTCAAAGATGGTACTAATATTCTACCTGTGTAATCTTGCTAAAAATAATAAGAGAGACAAAGAAATGAGGGTGTGTTCCATGTGGATGTTTGCCTTAAGTGTAACTAGGGGGGAGGAGGGGCAAGGGCAATATATGTAACCTTAACATTTGTACCCCCACAATATGTTGGAAAAAAATAAAAAAGTAAAAAAAGAAGTGGGAACAAAAACAATAATAATAAAAAACCACTCCTAAATCTCAGTACCCCTGGGCAATCCTTATTCATAGTTTGTCTTACTTCTTTCTTGTGGGTTTTCTTTTTCTTTTTGACTTTGTTGAATCATACTGTATTTTTAAGTATTTTGTCTTATCTTCTTCACTTGACATTCTTTCTTAAGCAGTTTTATTGCCATTCAAGGAATATACTGTGTAAACATACTTTTTTTTTTTTTTTTTTTTTTTTTGGAGATGGGGTCTAACCTCTGTCACTTAGGCTAGATGCAGTGGTGTCATCATAGCTCACTGTAACCTCAAATTCCTGGGTTTAAGCGATCCTCTTGCCTCAGTCTCCTGAGTAGGTGGGTCTATAGGCATGCACCACCATGCCTGGCTAATTTTTCTATTTTTTGTAGAGGCGGTCTTAGTCTGGCTCAGGCTGGTCTCAAACTCCCGGCCTCAAGCAGTGCTCCTGCCTCAGCCTCCCAGGGTGCTAGGATTATAGGCATGAGTCACCTCACCTGGTCTATAAGCATACTTTTTAATAGCTGACTGCCATTCTATCCTGCAGATTGTTAATAAATAATTTCTGAAAAGTAAAATTATAACTCTTATACAAATATAAAATGAATAATCAAGTATTTTATTTAAATAATTAATTAATGAGGATCCAATAAGATGCTGCAACTGGTTCAAAAGGGGAATTTAAAGAATTACATATATATATATATATATATATATATATACACACACACACACACACACACATACAGAGAGAGAGAGAGAGTAATGAACGCTGAAATGAATTAACAAGTACAGTAGATGGAAAACTACATTATGTATCTCAAAGACGATGAAAGGCAATTATAACCCAGTCATCTTTTTTTGGGCATTTGAAAATCTTTCACAGTTTTTCCTGGTAAGATATAATATGATTTTACTTAGCTGTTAGGATTGTCTGTGTCGTGTCACTACAAGAATGTGTGTGCTGCAAAAGGATTGGTTTTCTTCCTGTCTAAGTGAGATGCAATAAATCACTGAAGCTCACTGGGCTCACATAGCTCTTCATCTATAGGGTGAGCATAACTGGATGGTCTCTAAAAGCCTTTCCTATTCTGATTCTTAATGTTAGCTATTATAAGCTTTTCTTCTGGATATCGCTGCTGACTCATATTGAGCTTATAACCAACTAATACTTCCCAAGTCTCTTCAAAACATGTTGTCTAGAAGCTGTATCTCTCTCTCAGCCTGTCTTTCAGCTACTGATTTCTTGTCTTAGATCTAATCACAAAACTTTACATTTATTTTGTTACATTTCATCCTTTTACAATTAGTTGTTATAGTTTATGGGGCAATCTTTTGGGCTCTGTAACATTGTTAAAGTTTCTTTCTGGGGCGGGTGCAGTGGCTCACGTGCGTATTCCCAGCACTCTGGGAGGCCGACGCAGGAGGATTCCTTGAGCTTAGGGGTTTGAGATCAGCCTGAGCAAGAGCAAGACCAAGACCCCATTCTACTCAAAATAGAAAAAATAGCCATGTGTCGTGGAGCATGCCTACATACCTAGCTACTCAGGAGGATGAGGCAGGAAGATGGCTTGAGCCCAGCCTAGGAGTTTGAGGTTGCAGTGAGTTATGATGACACCACTACACTCTACCCAGGGTGACAGAGTGACACTCTGTCTCAAAAAAAAAAAAAAAAAAAAAAAAAAGAAAGTTTCTCTCTGGCAAGACTGTCTAAGCCTGCTGTTTAGAAGCAGATAGGGTGATAACAGATGGGGAGGTTGCAGCATACAACCTGGTAACATAAATAAGTACTCCTGATCTATAGAACCATTTTCTGTCCCCTGTGCCTTTTCTTTCTCTGATTTGAGGGCATTGGTGCTTTAAGCAACTTTCTGGGATGTAAAGCATAGAGCTGTATTGTCTGACATGGTAGCCACTAGCAACATTTAACTAAAATTAAATAAAATTAAAACGTATTCCTTCTGTTATACTAGCTATGTATCTCAGTACTCAATAGCTACATGTAGTCAATACATTGTATTAGATAGCAAAGACACAGACCATTTACATCACTGCAGAAAGTTCTATTGGATAGTGCTGGCATGTGAATGCTCCTTACCTCTGCCTGACCCTAAGTACTTCCCAGTCATGGATTCAGCACTGCCGCTATACCAGACTGCCTATTTTTGTCACTTTTAGCTGGCTTCCTATTTCACAATGGCTAGAGGGGCAATATAGCTATCTTTATCCTGTCCCATTAGCTTTACAGGTGAGTAAGAAAACAAGAAATTGCTGTAGTCCAGTATGAACCTTGCTCAGAGCCACTGGGCCCACAGATGATGTATCGGCCCAGATCTCTACTGGGGAGAGTGACAGAACCAAGATTTTCTCTTTCCAGACATGTCAGGTAATCTCCCTCTTATATGTAATCTTCCTTCTTGTCAGCTTAAGGACTGTGGGGTGGGGAAAGTATTAAATATGTTACCCTTCTACCCTTCTGTAATCAAAAGCAGTATTATTCTCCATTTATCACTCTCAATCTAATCTTCAGAGGCCACTCTGCCTACCTGAATTTCAGGCCTATCTGTCTGAACACATGACTAAGCTTCCAAGCTGGCAGCAATCTCTAATTATCTTCAAATCCAAGCTACTCTTGATATGCATAGCAGAAGCTGTCATCTTAATACAACTTCCTGAGATCTACCAAAAGGGCCCACAGGTCACCCTGAAGAAGGACAGAGACTGATGTCTCCCATCACTGCCTGAGCTACTCTATCAGCACTCTGGAGCCCAGGGGCTGAGAGGAGCGGGGACCAGGGACCCAGAGGGCAATAAAGATTTGAGGCAGGAGTTTCAGTCATAAGGTGAAAGAGCACAAGAATGGCAAATCTTGTGCAAATGCCCCATTTTACTATCTCCCACCAAACCCACCAAAGCCCTCGGATTGTTTTGGCCTAAGAAACTAACATTGTTTTGAGTTGTGCTTCAAAGTGTTTTTTTCTCTGAGACTCTTAAGATAAATTATACAATATATAATTTACTCAGTAAATATTATTAGTCCACAAATATGACTTTTAGAGCCTAGTGCTAGGCTCCACAGAAAAAATACTCAGGAATAAGGTAGGTGAGGAGCTGTGACATAAAAATATTTAGAAACAACTATGTGAATATCCAGGGTTTTTGTTTAAATTTTTATTTTATTTTAGTGTATTATGGGAGTACAAGTGTTAAGGTTACGTATATTTCCCATGCCCCACCTCCCCCCTCGAGACAGGGCTTCAAGTGTGTCCATCACCCAAACTTTGCACACCTTACTCATAGTGTTTGTGTATACCCATCCCCTCCTCCCTCCTCCCACCTGCCTGACACCAAATAAATGTTATTCCTAAATGTCCATTTAGGTGTTGATCGGTTAATACCAATTTTCTGGTGAGTACATGTAGTGCTTGTTTTCCATTCTTGAGATACTTCGCTTAGTAGAATGGGTTCCAGCTATATCCAGGAATATACAAGAGGTGCTATAATACCATTGTTTCTTAAAGCTGAGTAGTTCTCCATGCTATACATATACCACATTTTATTAATCCAATCACGAATTGATGGGCACTTGGGTTGTTTCCACAACTTTGTAATTGTAAATTGTGCTGCTATAAACATTCGAGTGCATATGTCTTTTTCATAAAGTGACTTTTGATCTTTTGGGTAGATGCTCAGTAGTGGAATTGCTAGATCAAATGGTAGATCTACTTGTATCACTTTGAGGTATCTCCATATGGTTTTCCATAGAGTTTGAACTAGTTTGCAGTCCCACCAGCAGTGTAGGAGTGTTCCTCTCTCTCCGCATCCATGCCAGCATTTATTGTTTGGGGACTTTTTGATAAAGGCCATTCTCACTGGAGTTAAGTGTTATCTCATTGTGCTTTTTATTTGCATTTCCCTGATGATTTAGAGATGTTGAGCATTTTTTCATATGTTTGTTGGCCATTACTCTATCTTCTTCTGAGAAGTTACTGTTCATGTCCTTTGCCCATTTTTTGATGGGATTGTTTGATTTTTTCTGGCTTTTTTTCCTGAGTTCTAAATAGATTCTAGTTATCACCTCTTTATCAGATGTGTAGCTTGCAAAAATTTTCTCCCATTCTGTGGGTTGTCTGTTTGCTCTCTTGACAGTTTCTTTGGCTGTGCAGAAGCTTTTAAATTTGATCAGGTCCCATTTGTTTATTTAGATTGCTGTTGTGATTGCCTTTGGGTTCTTCTTCATAAATTTTTTGTCTAGGCCAATGTCTAGAAGAGTATTTCCAACATTTTCCACTAGAATTCTAATAGGTTCATACCTAAGGTTCAAGTCTGTTACCCAGCATAAGTTGATTTTTGTGAGAGGTGAAAGGTATGGGTCCTGTTTCAGTCTTCTACATGTGGCTATCCAGTTTTTCCAGCACTATTTATTGAAAAGGGATTCTCTTCCCCAGTGTATGTTTTTGTCTGCTTTGTCGAAGATTAGTTGGCTATATGAGGATGGTTTTATATCTGGGTTCTCTGTTCTTTTCCACTGGTCAATGTCCCTGTTCTTGTGACAGTAAAAAGCTGTTTTAAGTACTATATCCTTGTAGTATAGTTTGAAGTCCGGTAAATTGATACCTCCTGTTTTGTTTTTATTGCCTAGGATTGATTTTGCTGTACGGGGTCTTCTCTGGTTCCATACAAAGCGTAAAATTATTTTTTCTATATCTGTGTAAAATGATGATGGTATTTTTATAGGGATTGCGTTGACTCTGTAGGTCACTTTGGGTAGTATAGACATTTTAACAATGTTGATTCTGCCAACCCATGAGCATGGTATATTATTCCATCTGTTTACGTCCTCTGCTATTTCCTTCTTCAGTGTTTCATAGTTCTCCCTGTAGAGGTCTTTTATCTCCTTAAATATATTCCAAGGTACTTTATTTTCTTTGTTGCTATTTTGAAGGGAATTGAGTCTTTGATTTGGTTCTCACTGTTACTGTTGTTGATGTATATGAATTCCTCTGATTTCTGTGTATTGATTTTGTATCCTGAGATTTTACCAAATTCATTTATCAGATCAAGGAGTCTCATGGTTGAATCCTTGGGGTTTTCTAGGTATAATATCATGTCATCAGCAAAGAGTAAGAGTTTGATCTCTTCTCTTCCCATTTGGATGCCATTAATTCCGCTCTCTTGCCTAATTGTTGTAGCAAGGACTTCCAGCACTATGTTGAACAGAAGTGGGGATAGTGGGCAACCTTGTCTTGTTCCAGTTCTAAGTGGGAATGGTTTCAATTTTTCCCCATTCAGTATGATATTGGCTGTGCGTTTGTCGTGTATGGCTTGTATCATTTTTAGGTAAGCCCCATCTATGCCTATTTTGTTGAGCGTTCTTATCATAAAAGGGTGTTGAATTTTGTCAAAGGCTTTTTCTGCATCTATTGAGAGGATCATATGGTCTTTGTTTTTGCTTCTGTTTATATGGTGAATTACATTTATAGATTTGTGAATGTTGAACCATCCCTGCATCCCTGGGATGAAGCCCACTTGGTTGTGATGGATTATTTCCTTGACAAGCATCTGGATTCGATTTGCTAGGATATTGTTGAAAATTTTTGCATCTATATTCATAAGGGATATTGTTCTATAGTTTCTTTTTTTGTTGCATCCTTTCCTGGTTTTGGTATCAGAGTTATGTTCACTTCATAAAATGTGTTGGGAAGTATTCCATCCTTCTTGATGTTGTGGAAAAATTTCTGCAGGATAAGCACCAGTTCTTCCTTGTAAGTGTGGTAAAATTTGTGTGTGAACCCATCTGGTCCCGGACTTTTTTTTAAGAATATTTTTTATTGCTACTTCAATTTTGGTTACTTGATATTGGTCTGATCACGAATTCTATTTCTTCCTGATTGAGTCTAGGGAGGCTGTGTTTTCTAAAACTTTGTCCAATTCCTGCATATTTTCAAGTTTATTGGTATAGAGGTTTTGATAATATCCAGAGATGATATTTTCTGTTTCTGAGGCATCAGCTGTAATTTTTCCTTTTCCATTCCTGATGGAGCTTATTAGAGGTTTTTTTTTTTTTTTTTTTTTTTTTTTTTTTTTTTTTTTTTTTTTTTTTTTGCTTCACATTAATCCAGCAAGAGGTGTGTCTATTTTATTTTTCCAAAAAACCAACTTTTTGTATTATTAAACTTCTGTATAGTTTTTTGTTATCAATTTCTTTTAATTCTGCTCTGATTTTTGTTATTTCTATTCTTCTCCAAGGTTTGGGTTTGTTTTCCTGATCGTTTTCGAATTATTTAAGATGATTCATTAGATTGTTTATTTGTGATCTGTCTTTTAGAAATAGGCATTCATGGAAATAAATTTTCCTCCCAGGATTGCTTTAGCTGTCTCCCACAGATTTTAATAGCTGTGTCTCCTTTATCATTTATTTCAAAGACTCTTTTGAATCCATCTTGATTCCCTCCTTAATGAAATAATCACATGGCAGAGGTTGTATAGTGTCCATGACTTTGAGTTGACATGAGAGTTTCTGTAGAAGTTTATTTCTAATTCTATTTGACTGTGGTCTGAGAAGATGCATGGTATAATTTCTATTTCTTAAAACTTATTGGGACATGCTTTGTGGCCTAGAAAATGGTCGATCTTAGAGTCTGTCCCATGAGCTAATCAGAAAAACGTGTATTCACTGGTTATGGGGTAGAATGTTCTGTAAATGTCATTTAGGCCTATATGCTCGTTCTTTCTTTGTTTATTTTCCATTTGGAGGGTCTTTCCTGTTTTGTCAGAGGAGTATTGAAGTCTCCAACTCTTATGGTGTTGTTGTTTATCATTTTGTTTAGATAAAGTAGGATTTAGTGTATGAATCTGGGTGCACCTGAGTTAGGTGCACACATATTTATAATTGTTATGTCTTCTTGTTGAATTGTACCCTTCACCATTATATAGTGACCATCTTTATTTTTCATTGCTTTTGTTGATTTGAAGACTAAGTTATCTATAATCAGAAATGCCATGCCAGCTTTCTTTGAGGTTCCATTTGCTTGAAATATTGTTTTCTATCCCTTCACTTTGAGTCTGAATGTATCCTTGTGGGTTACATGTGCTTCCTGAAGATAGCAGATTCTTGCCTTGTGTATATTTGTGTGTGTGTGTGTGTGTGTGTGTATATATATATATATATATATATATATATATATATATATATATATATATAATGAATCTCCCAGAAGGCCTTTTAGCTTCTTGTACCTGGATATCTAGATTTTTAGCAAGGCCTGGGAAATTTTCCTCTATTATACTAAAAGAGCTTGTGTATTTTGTTCTTCACCCTCAGCAATGCCTATGATTCTCACGTTAGGACTCTTCACAGAATCCAACATTTCTTGCAGGCTTTGCTCTTTTTTCTTATTTGTTTGCTCTTTCTGAAACTGACTTATTTAATTGAAAAGTGTTATCTTAAATCCCTGAGATTCCTTCTTCTGTTTTATCTACCCTGTTCTTCATGCTTTCCACTGTGTTTTGTAATTCCTTGAATAAATTCTTCATTTCCAGTAGTTCAGTTTGATTTTTCTTTAATATTTTAATTTCTTTAGTGAATTTTTCTTCCATGTCCTGAAATTTTTTGTGTATGGTATCTTTGCATTGGTTATCCATTTTCTCTTGCATATCATTGAATTTTCTTACACTCCATGTTTGAAATATTTGTTCTGTCATTTTAGTGTTCTGAATTTGGTTGATGTCCATTGCTAAGGATCTTGTGTTCCCTCCCCTTGTGTATGTGCTTTCCATTTGATTATCATACTTCCAGAGTTCTTTCACTGATTCCTTCCTATCTGGACCAGCCATTGCTTCTTATCCTTAGATTTTGGCTTGGATAATGGCATGCCCTGTTTAGTCTTTGAGCCGGTTGGTGGTGTTTGTGGGTGAGATTCGACCACACCCTGTAGGATGAGTCAGTAGATACAGTAAAAGGGTATTTAAATTGATCTCCTTGTCAGTAGGTGGCACTTGCTGGAGGGGCAAGCTGCAGTGATGTTTTTGGGTTCTGTAACCAGCTCTTATTCCTCTGGAGAGGCACTCTAGTGCCTCAGGTGATAGGTTGATCCCTGGGACATCAAGGTATACCCATATTCTCCACTTCAAGATAGGCAGATGGGGAAGTAAGGCTGGGCAGAGATGGGTTGGGTGAGCTTCCCCTCAAGCACCACAAATGCTGTTAGCATGGGTCCAACATCTGTTCTCTACTTTTGGGCAAAGCTGCCAAGGAGGGGCTGAATTGGCCCCAATCAGCCAATAAGTCTGCATGTTGGGGTGGGGCTGTCTGAGACCTGCAGTCTGGAGCAGGCTTTACTCTTTTCCCCCCTCCCCTATGCCACGATTTCTCCTGGGTCTCCTGGGTCCAGCAGGCAGGACCTCAAGCCAGCAGATCTCCCATGGTTGTGATGCAGGTCGGGAGGTTCCCTGTCCAGGATCACAGCCTGAGCTGTGTGCACAGCCCTGCCATGGAGAAGGGTTGCCCCTGCCTGAAGCATGCTGATCTGCCCCTGAAGCCACACACACCTCAGTACACTCATTCCCCAAAATAACTTCTGTGCTCCTGGCAATGGGATGGAGACCTGGGTATATGGGATCTGATCTGCAGGCCTGTCCCCTGGGCCCCATAATTCAATCCCTGACCCTGACAGGGAGAGGAGTGTTGGCCTCAAGTCACCCATGGGGTGCCCATGCTGCATCAATGTCTCTCCATCTCAGGATTTTCCCCCCTTTCCTGGAGTCACCAGGCAAGCAGCACATGGAGAGCTGGTGGGTAGAGAGCTCACAGTCTGACTACCCCTCAGTCTGCTTTAGGGCCTCCCAAAAAGATTCCATTCCCTGAAGATGCCTCCAGGTGGTGGCTAAATTGTCTCTCTCGGCGGTTGTGGGTAGGGAAGGAGAAAGGGAGAATGAGGCAATATGGTGCCTGCCAATTGACTTGGGTCTGCAGAAGGCAGTGCCTGAGGAAGCTGGGAGACCAGTGTCCTGTCCACATGAGGCTTACAACTCACTGGCCTCAGACGTCTCTTTGCTGGTGTTGGCAAGTCTCTCCAACTGCTCAGGAGCCCACCAGCAGTCTAAGATTCAAGGAAGAGGAAATTTAACCACTTCACCTACCCTTGTCACTGGTCTCCAAGTCTCTTGGAGGCCTTTATCCTTCCAGTTCTCCTTCACAACTTCTTCCGGTGTAGTCTGCTGTAGTTTCAGGGATGCTTCCTTCTGAACATCATCCTACCTATGTTTGTCTGCCCGTTTATTTATATTTTTCCACTTTCTTCTAAAATCTATCTTTTTCATAGAGACTCTCTGGCTGGCAGTTTTTCTCATCCACCATCTTACCCCTCTGATGACCCATGATTTTCTAAAGAAGCAATAGCCACTCAAAATGAACCCAGGGATTGGCCAAGATGCTTGACATAAATAAAACTGGCCCACACTCTTGGCCGAATGCATCTAGGTCTGGAAGTCAGCCTTAAGAAAACCAGGCAATGGAGCCAAATGAAAATAGAAAGCAGGCCTAATAAGAATTAGGCAGAAAGCTAAAGCAAACAGGGCAAAGGCTTTCTTTCTTCTTAGTGTGCTCAATTGGAGGAAGAGAGCTGAGAGCTGGCCCAATAAGACTAAGGTCAGGAATTTAACATCAATTAAAATCACACTATAAACAGGTTGGGGCTCTAGGCCATGAGGTAAGGCATATTAATGAGTGGGGATCATCTGTTGTAAGCCATCTCCATTGCATGAGATTACTCCAAGCATGTACCTTACTAGTAGAAGGTGAGGAGTATCATTTCCATTCAGAGAATGGTAAACTTTTTGGTCCTTGTGGACTGGTTTTCTTAAAAATACTTCAAAACTTTGGAAAACCTTCTGGGGAAGTCTCAAGTCTATTTTCCCCTAGCATACTCTGGATTTAAGGGAAAAGTACAGTTGGAGTGGGGCACAAGAGGGTGAAAAAGGCTAAAGAAGTTCAGGGATGTAGCCTTACAGAATGAATTTAGGGTCAGTACAAGTTGGGCAGGATGCCACCAGGAAATTTGAGTCTATCAAACAGAGTGGAATATACAGTTGAAAAATGATTGCATCAGATAATACATTTGGCTGAACTCAGGACTAAGGACCAGGCTAAAAGCTCCCTGAAAGTAAGGCCTAATGGTACGATAATGATGATGCATACTGATTTTGTTTGTATACTGAGTATAACTTTACAAGCAACTCACAAAAGCACTCCCTCACTTTATACGTACAATAGCCTTATGAGTTAAGTAAGAATGTATCATTCTATTTTGCAGATAAGCCTAACAGAAGCCCACAAAAGGCAAAAGGACTTATATCCTCAATAAGGACCAACATGTAGAGGAAGTTGTCTCCCTCACTCCCTCAATCTCTTACCTGTGGTCTTGGGCAGTATACTTGAGAAGCTCAGCCAACTGTAAGGGGTACTTGCAGATCTTCTGCACTGGAGTCAAAAGGAAACCATCAATAGCAATGTCAATCATCTGCTGTAAGAGGCGACAGGCCTCAAAAAAGTGCTGGTAGCGGCTGTCTTTCATCAGCTTGGAGAGCTCCATGCAGGCATCCAAGTGATTGTTACAATATTCAGAGTATATCCAGAATCCATCTTGCTGTGAACAGAGGAATAAAAGGAATGGAAATAGCTAATGAGGATCCCACAAGAAGTCTTAAAGTAATGGAAAGACAGATTATATTTTCATGAAAAATATTAAAATAACAATATCAATTTTCCTTAATTTATTCAAAATATAATGGTGTAAATTATCAAAAGAAATTATGTGGTAATTAGAGAAACTGATTATAAAGTTCTTATAAAAATGAGTAAGTAGCAACAGTAAGGAAATTCTGAAAAAGACGAATAATGAGGGGACACTGGCCCTACCAATAATAAAACATTACATGAAATAAAACTTTGGTATTGAGTCATAAAATGAAATAGATTAGAGATTATACTTCTGGCAATGGCAGACTAAGTTATTTTAGATAAACTATGCCATTGAGAATAGCCAAAAACAGCTGAAAAAATATAATAAATATGTTTGAAGGAACTACAACATTCCGAGCCTCAAATTATCTCCACCAAACATCCCTTAGCAAACAACCCTTCAAGTATTTAGGCATAAGGAGGCTAAGATGTATGCAAGTTACATACTTACAGCTAAAAAAATGTGTAAATATATATATATATATATATATATATATATATATATCGAGAGAGAGAGAGAGGAAGAAGAGAGAGTCAGGAGAGAGAGGGAGAGTATGCTCATATGATAAATAAGGTGGTAAAATGTTAACAGATGAATCTGGGTAAATAGTAGATGGCTACTCTTTGTACTGTTCTTATTTTTCAACATTTCTGAGAGTTTCGAATTATTTCCAAGACTACAAGAATCAGGAAGAATCAGGAAAACAAAATACCACTGAAAGAACACAATAAACTTACAGTGACTGACCCCAAAGAATCGGAGATCCATGAAGTACCTGACAAAGAATTCAAAATAATTATTCTAAAGAAGCTCAGTGAATTAAAAGAGAAAATGGGTGAACAAGTTAGCAAAATAATAATTAAAAAAACACAAAAATAAAATAAAAACCTAAACAAGAAAGAGAAAAGTTAAAAAGAACCAGACAGAAATTCTGAAGCTGAAATATATGCTGGTTTGAAATATCAATAGAGATGTTCAACAGCAGAGTAGATCAAGCAGAAGAAAGAGCAAGTGAACTCAAAGATAATAAGGGGACATTGAAATCATTTGAAATCATTCAGTCAGAGGACAAGAAAAAGAAGAAGAAAATAATGAAAAGGAAAAAGAAATCCTACAAGATCTATGGGAACACAGTCTAGAGAGTTAACATTCACAAAATTTAGAAGTTCCAGAAGAAAAAGAGAGGAGGAAAAGGAAAGAAAGCTTATTTAAAGAAATAATGGCCAAAACTTTCAAATCTGGGTAAACATACAAACATCCAGGTATAGAAAGCTCAGAGATTTCCAGTCAAATTCAACCCAAACAAGAGTTCACCAAGCTACATCAATGAATCTATTAAAAATCAAAGACAAAGTAGAGATTCTAAAAGCAGCAAAAGAAAAGAAGTGTGTCATTTAGAAGGGATTCCTAGCAATGCTATCAGCAGATTTTTCAGCAGAAACTTCATAGGCTAGGGGAGGGTGGGATGATATATTCAAGGTGCTAAAAGAAGAATAAAACCTGTCAACCAAGACTACTTTACTCAGCAAAGGTAACCCTCAGAAAAGAGAGAGAAATAAAGACTTTTCCAGACAAACAATAGCTAAAGGAGTTCATCACACTAGACCTACCTCATAGGAAATGCTAAAGGGAGTTCTTCAAGCTGAAATGAAAGGTCACTAATTAGTAATATGAAAACATATGAAAGTATAAATATCACTGGCAAAGGAAAATATTAATTCATAGCCAAATTCAGAATACTCTAATACTTATAACTATAAGGTAAAAGACAATATTATTAAAAATAACTATAGTTACTTATAGTTACATTAACTTGTTGAAGGATACATAATATAAAAAGATATGATATCAAAAACATAAAATAAGGGGGGAATAAAAGTGCATAACTTTTGTATGTGACCAAAGTTTGTTTTGAACAGCTTCACACAGATTAGTATAATGATAAGATGTTTTACATAATCCTCACAGTAATCACAAAGCAAGAACCTATAATAGATATCCAAAAGATAAAGAGAAATGAATGAAAGCATGCCACTACAGAAAATCATCAAATCACAAAGGAAAATAACTAAAGAGGAAGAAAGAAAAAAAGGTTGCAAAAAGAGCCAGAAAATCTTAACAAAATGTCAATACCAAATATTTTCCTATCAACAATTACTTTAATGGATTAAATTCTCTAATCAAAGAACATAGAAGGACATTGAGGATTTTTGCATCTGTATTCATAAAGGAAATTGGTCTGTACTTTTCTTTTTTTCTTATGTCTTTTCCTGACTTTGGTATCAAGGTGATACTGGCTTATGAGTTGGGGAGGATTCCTTCCTTCCCAATGGTAGGGAATAATTTCTGTCGTATGGGTACCAGCTCTTCTTTGAAGGTCTGGTAGAATTCAGCTGTAAATTCATCTAGTACGGGGCATTTTGCTGTTGTTGTTGTTGTTGTTGTTGTTACTGAAAGATTTTTTAATCACTGCTTTGATCTTGCTGCTCATTTATTGGTATGTGCAGTTCTGTTTCTTCCTGATTGAGACTTCAGAGGTTTTAAGTTTCCAGGAATATGTTCATTTTCTTTACATTTTCTAGTTTATGTGCATAGAGATTTTCATAGTATTCATGAATATTTTGTATTTCTTTTTTTAGCAAAATTCTGAAATGTTTTTTATTGTTAAAATATCTTATTAAATCATAGCTATACAATGGCAAGATCTATAATTTAGTAGGAATACATAAATATAAGTTTTAGGTAGATTGTATTTGCTTTAGATTCCTCAAAGCACATTTTTTTAATTTCAGCATATTATGAGGGTATAAATGTTTAGGTTACATATATTGCCCTTGCCCCACCCAAGTAAGAGCTTCAAGTGTGTCCATCACGCAGATCGTTCACACTGCACCCATTAGGTGTGTATATGCCCATCCCCTCCTCCCCTCCCATCTGCCTGACACCCGATGAAGGTTATTAGTATATGTGCACTTAAGTGTTGATCAGTTAAAACCAATTTGATGGTGAGTACATGTGGTGATTGTTTTTCCATTCTTGGGATATTTCACTTAGTAGAATGGGTTCCAGCTCTACCCAGGATATTTCAGGAGGTGCTCTATCACCATTGTTTTTGTGGCTGAATAGAACTCCATGGTATACATATACCATAATTTGTTAATCCACTCATGTATTGATGGATACTTGGTTTGTTTCCACATCTTTACAATGGTGAATTGTGCTGCTATAAACATTCTAGTGCAGATGTCTTTTTTATAGAATGTCTTGTTCTTTTGGGTAGATGTCCAGTAATGGGATTGCTGGATCAAAATGTTAGCTCTACTTGTATCTCTTTGAGATACCTCCATATTGCTTTCCACAGAGGTTGTACTAGTTTGCAGTCCTACCAGCAGTGTAGAATGTTCTCATCTATCTGCAACTATGCTGACATTTTTGGAACGTTTTGATAAAGGCCATTCTCACTGGAGATAAGTGATATCTCATTGTGGTTTTGATGTGCATTTCCCTAATGATTAGAGATGTTGAGCAGTTTTTCATATGTTTGTTATTCTGTCTTGTTTTGAAACATTTCTGTTCATGTCCTTTGCCACCTTTTTGATAGGGTTGTTTGATTTTTTCTTGCTGATTTTCCTGAGTTCTGTATAGATTCTAATTATCAACCCTTTATCAGATATATAAAATGTGAATATTTTCTGCCATTCTGTAGATTGTCTGTTTGCTCTCATGATAGTTTCCTTGGCTGTGCAGAAGCTTTCCAATTTGATCAGGTCCCATTCATATTTCTGTGGTATCAGTTGTAATATCTCCTTTTTCATTTCTGATTGAGCTTATTCAGGTTCTTCCTCTTCTATTCCTGGGTAATCTAGCAAGAGGTCTCTTTTATTTTATTTAATATTTGTATTCTTTTATTGGTTTTCATTTCATTTTATTCTGCTTTGACCTTTGTTATTTTTCTTCTGCTGGCTTTGGATTTGGTTTGTTTTTTGTTTCTAGTTCATTGAGATGTTACATTAGGTTGTGAATTTGTGAGCTTTTTGATGTAAGCATTTAAGGATAGGGATTTTCCCCTTAGGACTTCTTTTTATGAATCCCATGCACTTTCATAGCTTATGTCCCCTTCGTTGTGCTGTTTGAGGAATCTTTTGATTTCCATCTTAATTTCATAATTGATCGAACAATCATTAAGCAGCAGATTGTTTAATTTCCGTAGTTTTGTGTAGAATTGAGTGTTTCCATTGGAATTGATTTCCAGTTTTATTCCTCTGTAGTCTGAGAAGATGCATGGTATGATTTCTATTTTTTTTTTAATTTGTTGAGAGATGCTTTGTAGCCTAAAATATGATCAAACTTAGAGAATGGCTCATATGCTGCTGAGAAGAATGTATATTCAGTAGTTTTGGGATAGAAGGTTCTGCAAATGTCTGCCATGTCCATTTGATCTAGAGACCAATTTAAGTCCAGTATTGCTTTATTTATTTTCTGCTATTATGACCTATCCAGCTCTGACAGTAGAATGTTGAAGTCCTTGGCAATTATGATGCTACTTTTTATCTTTTTCTTAGACCTAGTAGAATTTGTTCTATGTATCTGGGAGCTCCTGTATTAAACTGATATGTATTTAGGATTGTTTTGTATTCTTTTTGAATTGTCAGCTTTATCATTATATAGGGATCATCTTTGTCTTTCTTTACTATTATTGATTTAAAGTGAATTTTATCTGATATGAAAATGGCTACACCTGCTCTCTTTTGGTTTCCATTTGTATGGAATTTTTTCTTCCATCTCTTCATCTTGAGTCTGTGTCTGTCCTTGTGGGTTAGATGTGTTTCCTGGAGATAGCATATCCTTGGTTTGTTTTCTTTTTTTCCTATCCAGTCAGCCTATGTCTTTTGAGGGGGCAATCAGACCATAAACATTGAGTGACAGGATTGGTAAGTGTAATGATGTCCTATTAATCATTCTGGGTAGTACCTACTGCTTTGTTTTCTCTTCTTGTACTATTGTTTTATATGAGCTGTGAACTTCAGATTTTGGGGAGTGATTTTACCCTCATTGGTGTCCAGGGTGGTACTCACCAGCAAATTGGTATTAACAGATCAACACCTAAGTGGACATATAGGAATAACATTTATCAGGTGTCGGGTGGGTAGGAGGGGAGAGAAGGGGATGGGTATATACAAACATAATGAGTAAGATATGCAACGTCTGGGGGATGGTCATGCTTGAAGCTCTGACTCGAGGAGGGTGGGTGGGCATGGGCAATATACATAACCTTAACATTTGTACCCCAATAATATGCTGAAATAAAAACCAATGGAAAAAAATAAATAAACAAATACAAAAAAAAAAAAATGCAGTCCTGAGCATTTCCTAAAGGGCAAATTTTCTGATCATGACAAATTATCTCAGTGATTGCTTGTCTGGAAAAGTCTTTATTTCTCTGTAAATTGTGACATTAGTTTTGTGGGATACAAAATTCTAGGCTGGCAATTGTTTTGATTAAGAGGACTGAAGATGGGGCCCCAATCCCTTCTGGTTTGTAAGGTCTCTGTTGAAAAGTCTGCAGTTAGCCTTGATGGGTTTTCCTTTGTAGATTAGCTGTTGCTTTCTTCTTGCTGCTTGTAGAATTTTCTCCTTCATTTTGACTCTGGCTAGGTTGATTACTATCTGTCTTGAAGATGTCCTATTTGCTATAAATCTTCCCAGTGTCAAATGATCACATTGTATCTGGTGGTCTGAATCTCTGGCAACACAGGGAAGGTTTTCTTAATAATTCCCTCAAATATATTTTTTATGCTTTTTCTCTCTTCTTCTCCCTCAAGAATACCTATAATTTGTATATTAGTTCACTTTGCATAATCCCATATCTAAGTGATTGCTCGGTCTTTTTGACTCTGTTTTCTGTGTCTTTGAATGACTGTGTTAGCTCAAGATCCTTGTTTTCAAGTTCTGATATTCCTTCTTTGCCTTGGTTTAATCTGTTTTTGAAGCCTTCTGCTATGTTTTGAAATTCCCTGCATGACCGTTTCATTTCTTTATGTTCTATTATATCCTTTCTTATGTTGTCTAGCTCTTTGGCGACTTTTTCATTGATCTCCTGAAATATTTTTTTCACTTCTTTGTGTTAGTTTTCAACTTTCTCTTCTATTCCATTCAACCTATTTACCATCCATGTTCTGAATTCCATGTCTGTCATTTCGATAATTTCCTTGTGGTTGGAGTCTACTGTTTATAGCTCCGCTGTGATCCCTTGGGGGTGCCAAACTGTTTTGTTTTTTCATGTTTCCAGGGTTCTTTTTGGTGGTTTCTTCTCATCACAATCCTCTTTTCTAGGTATAGGGGTAACAGGTTTATAGGCCACCTGTTCTCCTTTGCTGGGAACTCTCCTGCTTATTTACACAAAGTGAGGTTGCCAGATGGTGCTTGTTTTCCACTCTATAATGTTGACCTGATAGGAGAGGAGCACATGAACTAAGAGCCCGTAGTGCAGTTGTTCTTTATTGTCCCATTCCCCTCTGATTTCTATAGTTCAAGCCACTGCTGGATGATCTTTGTGTGGGGCTGTGGGTTGTTCCCCAGAGTGTTGTAGGATGTTCAATTCGGGGGCTGGCTGAGACCCTCTCCATGGAGGCCAGTTCTGTGGGGAATTGCTCTACCTGGGGTTTCCCCATAGAGGTGACAGTCACAGCTGGGTGAGGCTTTCTAGGCAGTGGGTGCGGGTAATCAGGCTGTGGGTGTTTGCTTGAACCAGTTCCAGGTATAATGGTGGCTTGAGCCTTGGAGATCTCTGGCAGTTTTTCCAGCACAGTGGCAGTGGTAAAGACTCAGGGGTGGGGTCTTGGGGTCCAGGCCCAATGGTGGGATCTAAGAGCTGGTGTTGCAGGCCTGGCAGGAGCTCTGTTGTCACAGGGCTGCAGCCTTTGTCTCAGCCACAGCAAGAGCCTCAGAGCCAGGACTGGGGACTGTGGAGGTGGTACCACACAGGCACCAGGTTGTTCTGCCAGCTTGGGGACCATGGATGCCAAGTTGCCTGAGTCGGGGTAAGTTCCAATGGCCCAGAGACTACAGAGTTCTCCCCTCCAGGCCCTGCTGAGGCAGTCACCTAAAGCTTCCCAGGTGGTACCTATGGTGTGCAAGGTACCTCTTCTGCTCAGATTCTGCACTGGGGGAGGGGCACTCAGCTCTCATTCACAGGGCATGGCACAGGGCAGCATGTGTTCTTCCCGCTCCCTCCCCAGCCCAGTAGGGTCACTGCAAAGGCTACTGCTGCAAAGCTGAGTCCCATACAGACCTGGTACCATGTATCTGAGACCTTAGGATGGCATCAGCTACAGAAATCTGTGATTGGAAGCCAACAGAGCCTTACTGTGCCTACTGTCTGGTGCAGTATCTCTGCACAGCCTCTAGGCATCTCCCAGCTCAGCAGTGGTAGAGGGATCCCCCTCCCAACTCAGGCTGCAGTGCCTGCAGGGTAAGCTTGATGGTCCGGAGTTCTATCCTCCTAATCTTCTCCATGTGTAGATGCCTCCCCACACACAGATCCCTATGATCATGTCAAATAAATCTCCCTGCCATCTTCTCCTTCACTCTGAATGTCCTGCATCACTTTTCTGGGTTTTACAATGTTCTTTCTGAGAAGAACTATCCATAGATAGGCATCCACCTGCAACTTTTGATTCTCTACTTGAGATTGGCTCACTTGTGGGCTGCTACTAGTCCACCATCTTCCAGATCTCTGTTTGTTAATTTCTTAGATATGACACCAAAACCACAGGCAACAAAATAAAAAACAAACAAGTGGGATTGCATATAACTAAAGAGCTTCTTCTACATGGAAATAGTAACAAACAATGAAATTAAAAAGCAGCCTATGAATTAGGAGAAAATATTTGTAAACTACATATCTGATAAGAGGGTAATATCCAAAATATATAAGAAATTTACATAACTCAAAAGCAAAAAAAAAATGACCTAATTAAGAAATGGGCAAAGAATCTGAATAGACATTTTCTCCAAAGGCATAGAAATGACCAACAGGTATATGAAAAGATACTGAAAATCACTAATCATCAGGGGAATACAAATTGAAACCACAATATCAGCTCACATTTCTTAGGATAGCTATTATCAAAAACATAGAGATAATAAACTAAGTGTTGACAAAGTAAGAAAAGGGAACCCTTGTACATTGTTGGGGGGAAATGTAAATTGGTAGAGTCATTATGAAAAACATTATAGAATTTTGTACAAAGATGGAAGGTATGTATGTTAGTGCAGTAGCCATTACAAAAAACAGTAGCTTAAGGGGTACCTAAAGAAATTATAAATAGATCAAGTAACCTAGAAATCCTTCTTTTAGATTTATAACCAAAGGAAATAAAGTCACTATCTCATAAAGATATATGCACTTCCATGTTCACTGCAAAATTATCATCAATAGGCAAGGTATGGAAACAATCGCAGTCTCCATCAATAGATGAATGAGTAGAGAAATTACGGTGTATAAAAACACACACACATGCAAAATGAAATATTATTCAGTCTTCAAAAAGAAGGAGAATCTGCCATTTGGAACAATATGGATGAACCTAGAACCTGCCACATGAAGTAATCTAGAAACAGAAAAACAATACTGTATGGTCTCACTTATATGTGGAATCGAAAGAAAAAAATTAATACGTAGAAACAAATTAGCATACTGGTTACCAGGGGTGAGTGGGTGGGAGAAAATGGGGAGATATAGGTCAAAGGATAGAAAGTTATAGATATGTAGGATAAGTAGTCTAGAGATATAATGTACAGCATAGGGACTTTAGTTAATAATATGGTACACTGGAAATTTGCTAAAAAGAATAGATTTTAGATACTACAAAAAGGTAACTGTGTAAGATGGTTGATAAGTAAATTTGTTAGTAGGAATCACTTCACTATGTGTATAAATATCAAAACATGTTGTATACCTTAAATTTATACAGTAAAAAATTTTAATATCAAATTCTAAAAGCAAGGTCAAGATCTGTACAATGACAAGTAGCAAACAATCCTGGCAGATATTATAGAAAACCTAAATAAATAAGAAAATTAGATGTTCATGGATCTAAAGACTCAACATATCAATTTTCTGAGAACTAGTCAACAGATTTAGTGTAATTACAATCAAAACCATGGCAGGATTTTTGCATTCTTTAGTTTAACTTGGCAAGATGATTCTTAAATTTATATAGAAATACAAATTACCTAAAATAGCCAAAATTGTTTTGAAATATAAGTTCGAGGACTTAAACTATCTGATTTAAAGACTTGCTATAAAGCTATATTAATCAATTAATAAATTCTTTCCATAAGTTTATTAGTATCAGGTATTACATTAGGTTCTCTAGATACAAAGATGAATCTAACAATCTTTCTTCCCTTATTCTTAAACTAAATATAGGGTGAAAACTTAATCTAAACAGAGGGTATAAAAAGGATATGAAAGTAAATAAATTGAATAAAGAACTTTAAAAAGAGAAAGTGTGGTATTAGAATAAGAACAGAATTAGATCCACATATACATGGTAAATTGATTTTTGACAAAGGTACTCAGGTAATTCAATGGGGAACCAAAATGACAGAGTAGAAGCAATTTGGCTTCGCTCTCTCCACAAAAAATCAGAAAGAACTATCTGCTGCCAAGATTATCACCAGGAATATCCCTACACTCAAAACTGAGATCATAGTGATCCCAGCGGTCACAGATAAGAGAAAATATTAGCATAAGGTAAGATAAATAGACCACTCTAATCAAGACACTGGACCCATAAAATCAAGGTTTCTACACTGGAAAAAGTAGATTAAGGCAGACAGCCAGCTTCCTCACCATCATGAGGCTCCTTTACAGAAAAACGTTCCTAACTCAACTCATGGGAAGTATTCTGAATGTCTCTATGGTAAAATGTCCTAAGGGCAGCTAGAATTAAAGAGTGAGGGCAGGGTAGCAAATCCCAGCACATGAGTCTCATTAACTTCTCTTTATCTGTAAAAAAGTGATGCCAAAACAGAGAAGATATTTATCAGCACCATGCTGTAAGAGACATGCTCCACAGGTCCTTTGGGAACACACCTCTAGACAGTCTTCCCCCAAATCTGGGGTATCTTATTTGGGAAACTCCATCTGGGATGAGCAGTACTTCAAACTTTTGAGAGAAAAGTGACAAACCTGTGCTCAGGGCATCATCTAGTGCAGAAAAGGATGTAGCTATCTTGGGCTAAGGGAAATCAACAGTCACTCTGCACAAAACGTCTAGACAGGCATACACTTGAAAGACCAAACCAAGGCAGATAGTGAAGACTGTAATAACTAATCCTTCAATATGAAGACACAGATATATGTCCATAAGAAAACAAGAGAAAACAGGAAATCATGACCTCCCAATGGACAAAACAAGGAGCCAGTAACACACCCTAATAAAATGATGATATGTGAGCTCCCAGATCAAGAATTCAAAATAGCAGCTTCAGGAAACTCAGCAACTTCCACCATAACACAGAAAAGGAATTCAAAAATTTAACAAAGAAATTTAACCAAATAGAAATCCTGAATATGAGAACACATTCGATAAACTGAAAAATGTATGGGACAATCTCAACAGCAAAATAAATTAAGGAGAAGAAAGAATCAGTGAGATTGAAGACAGATTATTTGAAAATACACAGTCAGAAGATAAAAAAGACAAATGCTTACAAGTTCGAGAGAACAGCCTCAAAAGAACAAATCAAATAGTCATCAAGAGCATGTTGAGAAAGAGAAAGGGGTAGAAAGCTTATTCAAAAAATAGTAACGGAAAACTTTCCAAACCTAGAGACAGATATAAATATCCAGATACAAGGTCAAAGACCATGGGGCATATTCAACCCAAATGAGATTACCACAACACATATAATAATAAAACTCTCAATGATCAAAGACAAAGAGAGGATCTTAGAATCAGCAAAAGAAAACCAAACAACATATAAAAGAGCTCCAATTCGTCTGGCAATAGACTTCTCAGAAGAAACCCTACAGGGCTGGAGGGACTGGGATGAAATGTTAAAAGTGCTGAATGGGGAAAAAATGGCAACCAAGAATACTGGATCCAGAAAAATCTATCCTTGAAACATGAAGGAGAGATAAAGACTTTCTCAGAAAAACAGAAGCTAAAAGAATGTATCAATACCAGGGCTGTCTTACATGAAATGCTAAAGGGAGCTCCTCAGTCTTAAAGACAAGGATGCTAACATGTAACAAGAAAACATTTGAAGGTATAAAATTCATTGGTAAACATGCAAATTCAGAATACTCTAATATTGCACTGTGGTGTACACATCAAAATCTATGAAAATGTAAAACTATGAAAAATAACATAAAAATTTGTTAAGAGACAGGTAATATAAAAAGATGTAAATTGAGACAATAAACTCAAAATGTAAGAGTAATGGAGTTAAACTGCAGAGATTTTAGTTCTTTCATTGTTTCTTTTCATTGTGATCAAAGTTATTATCAATGGTAATCTGTTTAACTTGTTATAATCATAAGATGTTTTTCTAAGCCCCATGGTAACCACAAAGCAAAAAACTATAATGGATACACTAAAATCAAAAAAGCAAGAAATTAAAACATATTACCAGAGAAAAGCACTAAACCACGAAGGAAGACAGTATTAAAACAAAGGAAGAGAAGAGTTAAAAAATCAGAAAACAATTAGCAAACTGGCACTAACAAGTACTTACCTATCAATAACAACATTGAATATAAATGGACTAAATTATACAATTGAAAGACACAGAGCAGCTGAATGAATAAAGAAAACAAGATCCAACTCTATGCTGCCTACAAGAAATTCACTTCACCTACAAGACATACATACACTGAAAGTGAAGGGATGCAAATGGAAATACAAAGAGCAAAAGTAGCTATACTTGCATCATATAAAATTGACTTCAGGTCAACAATGGTAAGAAGTGACAAAGAAGGTCATTATGTATTGATTAAGGGATTGGTTCAGCAAGAGTATATAAAAATTGTAAATATATGCACACCCAATACTGGAGCACATAAAGCAAATATTAATATATCTAAAAGAAGAGATAGACTAAAACACAATAATAGTAAGAGACTTCAAAACCCTACTTTCAACAATGGACAGATCATCCCAACAGAAAATCAACAAAGAAACATCAGAGATAAACTGCACTCTAGATCAAATGTACCTAACTAATGGGAAACAGAACATTTCATCCAACTGCTGCAGAACACATTCTTCTCATCAATGCATATACCATTCTCCAGACTAGACCACATGTTAGGACACAAAAAAAATCTCAAAAAAAATTTCAAAAGCAAAATTCATATCAAGTATCTTTTCTGACTACAATGGAATAAAATAAGAAATCAATAACAAGAGAAACTTAGGAAACTGCACAAACACATAGAAATTAAAGTAATTGCTCCTGAATGACAAATAGATCAATAAAGAAATTGAAAGGGAAATATCTTGAAATAAGTGGAAATAGAAACACAATATACAAAAGCCTATGAGAAAAAAATTTTAAAAAGTACTAATAAGGAAATTTATAGCAATAAATGCACACATAAAAAAGTAGGAAGACTTCAAATAACCTAACAAGGCACTTGAAAGAAGTAGAAAAGCAAGGAAAAACCAAACCAAAAAGTAGTAGAAGAAAAGAAATAATAAAGATGAGATCCGGAATAAATAAAATTGAGGCTAAAAAAATGCAAAAAGATCAACAAACTGAAAAGTTGTTTTTTTAAAAATAAATAAAATCAATAAACTTTAGCTAGACTAAGAACAAAAGAAAGAAGAATGAAATACATAAAATTTGACATAAAAAGACATTACAATTGATACCACAGAAATGCAAAGAATCATTAGACAAAAATATTAACTATATATGAACAAACTGGAAAACTTAGAAGAAATGGATAAATTCCTGGACACACAACCTACCAAGACTGAACCAAGAAGAAATAAAAAACCTGAAAAGATCAATAACTAGTAATAAGATTGAAGTAATAATAAAAAGTCTCCTATCAATAAAAAGCCCAGGACCTAATGGTTTCAATGCTGAATTATATCAAACATTGAAAAAAGAACTATTGTGCAGGATTGTTTTGCTATACAGGGTCTTCTCTGGTTCCATATGAAGTGTAAAACAATTTTTTCTATATCTGTGAAAAATGATGATGGTATTTCAATAGGGATTACATTGACTCTGTAGATCATTTGGGGTAGTATAGACAGGGAAATGCAAATGAAAACCAAAATGAGATATCACTTATCTCCAGTGAGCATTCTTTATCAACCAAGTCCCAAAACAATAAATCTTGGCATGGACCTAACAGACTTGAACCTTAGGTATGAAACTGTTATAATTCTAGAGGTAAATGTTGGAAATACTCTTCTAGACATTGGCCTAGGCAAAGAATTTATGAAGAAGAACCCAAAGGCAATCACAACAGCAACAAAAATAAACAAATGGGACCTGATCAAATTTAAAAGCTTCTGCACAGCCAAAGGAACTGTCAAGAGAGCAAACAGACAACCTACAGAATGGGAGAAAATTTTTGCATGCTACACATCTGATAAAGGGCTGATAACTAGAATCTATTTAGAACTCAGGAAAATCAGCAAGAAAACATCAAACAACTCTATCAAAAAATGGGCAAAGGACATGAACAGAAACTTCTCAAAAGAAAACAGAATAATGACCAACAAACATATGAAAAAATGTTCAACATCTCTAATCATCAGGGAAATGCAAATCAAAAGCACAATGAGATATCACTTAACTCCAGTGAGAACGGCCTTTATCAAAAAGTCCCCAAACAATAAATGCTGGCGTGGATACGGAGAGAAAGGAACACTCTTACACTGCTGGTGGGACTGCAAACTAGTTCAACCTCTGTGGAAAGCAATATGGAGATACCTCAAAGCGATACAAGTAGATCTACCATTTCATCCAGCAATTCCACTTCTGGACGTCTACTCAAAAGATCAAAAGTCAGTTTATGAAAAAGACACCTGCACTCGAATGTTTAAGCTGCACAATTCACAATTGCAATGTTGTGGAAACAACCCAAGTGCCCATCAATTCGTGAGTGGATTAATAAAATGTGGTATATGTATACCTTGGAGTACTACTCAGCTTTAAGAAACAATGGTGATATAGCACCTCTTGTATATTCCTGGATAAAGCTTGAACCCATTCTACTAAGTGACGTTATCTCAAGAATGGAAAAACCAGCACCACATATACTCACCAGCAAATTGGTATTAACGGATCAACACCTAAGTGGACATATAAGAGTAACATTTATCGGGTTTCAGGAGGGTGCGAGGGGGGAGGAGAGGATGGGTATATACAACCAAATGAGTAAGATATGCAACGTTTGGGGGATGGACATGCTTGAACCTCTTACTCAAGGGGGCAGGGGTGCATGGGCAATATATATAACCTTAACACTTGTACCCCCATAATACGCTAAAATATATTTTTAAAAACCCAGCTAAAAATAGAAATACCATTCAACCCAGCAATAGCATTGTTAGGCATCTACCCAAAAGAGCATAAGACTTTCTACTATAAAGACATCTGCACCTGAATGTTTATGGCAGCACAATTCACCATTGCAAGATCATGGAAACAGCCCAAGTGCCCATCAATTCATGAGTGGATAATTAAAATTTGGTATATGTTCATAATGGTATATTACTCAATTCTAAGAAATTGCAGCAAGAAAGCACTGCTTATACTCTCCTGGACTAAGCCCATTATCCAAAGTGAGGGGACACAAGATCAGGAAAATGGGCTCCATATGTACTCGCCATCAAATTGGTACTGACTGATTAAAACTATGATGCTCAAATGGTGGTAGTGTTCACCAGGGATTTTGGGGGGGGGAGGGTAGACCCACATCTGAGGGATGCGGTGAGCATTGTGAAAGGGAAGGACATGCCTCTAACCCTTCCTCGGGAGAGGCAAAGATATAAAATGAAACTAAAATATTAAAAAAAATAAAAAAGAGAAACATTTTCAGATGTTGGGCGGGTGGGAGGTGGAAGGAGGGGATGGGTGTATAATTACGTAATGAGTGCAATGTGCACTACCGGGAGGTTAGACAAGCTAGAAGCTCTGACTCAGGGGGGGGGGGTGGACGATGAGGGGTGGCAAGGGCAATACATGTAACCTTAACAATATTTGTATCCCCATAATATGATGAAATAAAAAAAAATCAGTAGACATCCCAAAATACTATGTTAATTGATATAAAACTAAAAAAAAAAAAAAGCTTTTGTACAGCAAAGAAAGCAATCAACAGAGTGAAGAAACAACCTGTAGAATTGGAGAAACATTTTCAAACTATCCATCCAACAAGGGATTAATAACCAGAATATATAAATGACTCAAACACAACAGCATAAAAAAAATCTGATTTAAAAATGGGCAAATAGCCTGAAGAGACATTTCTTAAAAGCAGACATACGAATGGCCAATAAGCATATGAAAAAATGCTCAATATCACTAATCACCAGGGAAATGCAAATCAAAGCCACAAAGACATATTATATCATCACAGTTAGAATGGTTTTTATCAAAAAGACAAAACACAAATGCTGACAAGGATGAAGAGAAAAGGGAACTCATATATACTGTTGGTAGAAATATAAATTAGTATAGCCATTAGGGAAAATAGTATGGAGGTTCCTCAGAAAACTAAAAATAGAAATAAAATATGATCTAGCAACCCCATTGCTGAATATATATCCAAAAGAAGGAAAATCAGTATGTAAAAAAGATATCTGCACTCTTACATTTATTGCAGCACTAGTCACAATAGCTAAGATATGGAATCAACCTAAGTGCCCATAGATGGACAAATTGATAAAGAAAATGCGGTATATGTATACAATGGAATATTATTCACCTGCAAAAAAGAACGAACTCCTGTCCTTTGCAGCAACACGAATGGAGGTGGAGAAGATTTTGTTAAGTGAAATAAGTCAGGCACATAAAGACAAATATCATATGTTCTCACTCATACATGGAACTAAAAATTTGATCTCATGGAGATGGTAAGTAGAATGTGGTTACTAGAGGTTAGAAGATTAGTGGGGAGAGGTAGATGAAGAGAGATTGGTTAATGGGTACAAAAATACAGTTAGATAGAAGAAATAAGTTCTATTGTTTGATAGCATAGTAGAGTGAATATAGTTAACAATAATTTATTGTATTTTCCAAAATAGCTAAAAGATGTGGAATATTCCCAACACAAAGAAATGATAAATGTTTGAGGTGATGGATATCTCTATTATCCTGATTTGATCATACACATTATATAAATATATCAAATATCACACGTACCTTATAAATATATAACATTATGTATCCATTTTTTACAAAAGAACTCTCAAAACTAAGCACTAAGTAAATAACCCATTTACAAATAGGCAAAAGACATGAACAGACACTTCACCAAACATTTGATACAGGTGGCAAATAAACACATGAAAAAAAATACTCAACATCATTATCCATTAGAAAATTCAAATTAAAACCACAATGAGATACCACTACACACCTACATGTTAGAACAGCTAAAATAAAAAATACTGATAATATCAAATGTTGACAACCATGTAGAGCAAGTTAAACTCTTATATAATAGTAGTAACAATATAAACTGATATAGCAACTTTGGGAAATAGTTTGGCAGTGTCTTATAAAGTTAAGAAAACACTTACCATGCAACCCAGCAATCCTAAACCTATGTATTTGCCCATGAAAAATGAAAGCCTATATTTTCAAAAACATCTTGTACTGGAATGTTCACAGCAGCTTATTCATAAGAGCTCAAAACTGGAAACAGCCTAGGTGTCCACTAATTATTGAATGGGTGGTATATCCATACAATAAAGTGCTACTAAGCAATAAAGGACCACCTACTGATATATGCAAAAACATGGATAGATATCAAAGGTATTATGTTAAATGAAATAAATAAACACAAAACATTATGTACTGTATGCTTTTGTTTATACAACATTCTAAGGAAAAGCAAAATTACAATAAAAACAAAGTGTTTGCCACGGGCCAGGCATGCAGGCACATATTGACCACAAAGGAAGGATGAGAGAACTTTATGGAATGATAGAAATGTTCTGTATCTTGATTATTATGGTGGTTACACAACTACATACATCTGTTAAAACTCATCAAAATATACACTTAAAACTGATGAATCTTATTGTATATATATTATATATATATAGCTGATAAAAATAAAATATTAGAACTAATAAAAGTGCAAACTAATTTTTAAAAAAGAAAAGTAATATGCAAAAAGGATATGCACTGTGATTAGATGGGGTTTATCCCAGTAATGCAATGTTCACTGAACATACGAAAATTATTCAATCCAAATTCACCATGTTAACAGATTAAAGGGTAAAAGCACATGACCATTTCAGCGATTCTTTTCATCCCTCAGGGAATATTTGACAATGTCTGGAGACATTTTTCATTGTCAAAACTGGGTAGTGGGGGAGTTGCTATTGGCACCTACCAGGAATGCTGTTAAACACCCTACATGACACAGGGCAGCTCTCAGCTGAGAACCACTATTCCATGTTCTTCTTTCTCCACTCAACACTATGTTTGTGATCTCTACATGTTGCTATAAGGTACATACTTCTAGTTTGTTGTTTACTACTACATAATACCCTGCAGTAAGAATCCCCCATGTGATTCTTATCCATGTATCTATCTCTGTAGTGATAAATTCCTAAGTTGCTTCTGATTTCCACAACACAACGCCATGCAATCAAAAACAGTCTTTTATAGGCTCCCTCATGGACCTCTGTGAGAATTTCTCCAGGATATACACTCAAGGATGCAACCACTAGGTTATATACATGCTTAACCTTTATAAATACTGCTTAGATGCTTTCTGGAAAGGCTGAATGAGGTTAGATAACGAGCAGAAAAGAGCTATCATATCAGGAGTGAGACTATTTTTCCTAGAAAAGCTTGCTTGAAAGGCTTTTGCTTGACTGTCATCTTGGAACTTAGATATCAAGAGGGTTAAACACCATTCCCTGATAAGAACACCTTGCTACAGTGCCTAGACTGTCTATATAAACAATGTGGAATGCTTTCATTCTGGGAGTCTATAATTTTGATACATGCTAGCCAGAGGGTACCTATGTGACCAACCCCCCACAAGAACATTGGACACTTAGTCTCTAATGAGTTTTCCTGGCTGATAACATTTCACATATGTTGTCACAATTCATTCCTAAAGAAATTAAGTGCCTCCTGTGTGACTCCATTAAGAGAGGACTCTTAAAGCTTGTGCTTCATTTCCTTCATGCTTCCCCCATGTACCTTTTCTTTTTTCTGATTTTGCTTTGAATCTTTTCATATAATAAATCATAGCAATGAGTACAACCACATGTTGAACCTGTGAGTCCTCCTAGCAAGTCACTGAACATAAGAGTGGTCCTAGGGATGCCCTCAAGACACAGTCTTGAAAGCAAAGAAGGAAAATTTCCAAGAAGACTTTTAGCTGCACACTTCTCTGTGTCATTTGAATTTTATATCATGTGCACATACTATATCTTTAAAAACAAAAAAATTATAAAACCCCTAAGAGTAACTGCATACTTCTCACCTGAGAACTTACAAGCCAAAAGGGAATGGAGACCCATTCTCAGTCTTCTCAAACAGAATAATGCCCCGCCTAGAATTTTGTACCCTGCAAAACTAAGTTTCTTATAAAAAGGAGAAATAAATACCTTCTCAGACAAGCAAACACTGAGGGAATTCATCAAGACAAGTACTTCCCCCCCAGGAAGTACTAACAACAGTGTTACACACAGAACAGCACAACAGACATTCACCAGTGTAAAATCACACACGAGCTAAAGGTCAAAGGCCAGATACCGCAATGGCTCAACAGAGAAAACAAAGCAACAAAGTTCAACTCAACAGGATGTACAGAAATCTGCTCCACTTATCAATTATTTCAATAAATGTGAATGACTTGGACTGCCCAATAAACAGACATAGGCTGGCCTAATGGATAAATACATATATGCCAAATATATGCTGTCTTCAGGAAACACATCTAACCCACAAGGATTCATTCACACTCAAGGTGAAAGAATGGAAAACAATATTCAATCCAAATGGAAGTCAAAAGAAAGCTGGTATAGCAGATTCTGATATCAGAAAACTTAGTCTTCGAATCAAAAAAGTAATAAAAGACAAAGATAGTCATTGGTGAAGGGTACAATTCAACAGGGAGACATAACAATTATAAATACTTATGCATCTAACTCAGGCACACCCAGAGGCATAAAGCAAATCCTACTTGATCTAAAAAAAATGATAAAAAGCAGCACTGTCATAGCCAAGGACTTCAATACCAGAACAGCACAGATCCTCAAAGCAAAATAAACAAAGATACAATGGACTTAAACAGAACTCTAGAACAAATGGGCCTGACAGACATTTACAGACCATTCTATCCTAAAACCACGGAATATACATTTTTCTCATCAGCTCACAGGATATTCTCTAGCATTGACTATATCCTATGCCACAAAACATGTCTCAAGAAATTTAAAAACATTATAAATTATAACCTACATCTTCTCAGAACACAGTAGAATAAAATTAGAAGTCAACTCCAAAAGAAACAATCATGTCTACACAAAGTTATAGAAACTAAACAACCTTCTGCTGAATGATTATTGGGTCAAGGAGGAAATTAAGATGGAATTCCGAAGATTCTTTGAAATAAATGATAAAGAAGACACAATGTATCAAAATATGTAAGGCAGCTAAAGTAGTGCTTTAGAGAAAAAATTATAGCCATAAATTCCAATATCCAAAAGACAGAAAGATCACAAATCAACAATCTAATGAATTGTCCGAATGAACTGGGAATGGATGTGCAAACCAATCCCAAACACAGCAGAAGAAAAGTAATAACTAAGATCAGAGCAGAAGTAAATGAAACTGTTAACAAAAAATGTATGAAATATTAATAAAACAAAAAGTTGTTTCTTTGATAAAATAAATCAATAGATTAAATAGAAACAGAAAAGAAAGAACTCTAATAAACTAAATCAGGAATGAAAAAGGAGAAATTACAACTGATGCCATGGAAATACAAAATATCATCTATGAATACTATAAAAATCTCTATGCACATCAACTTGAAAACACATAGGAAATGGACAAATTCTTAGAAATGCACAGCCTCCTTACCTTCATCCAGGAAAAAACAGAATTTCTGAACAAATCAATATCCAGTACCAAAATTGAATCAGCAATAACAAACCTTCCTATATAAAAAAGTCATGGACCAGATGGTTTCATACCCACATTTTACCAGATCTACAAAGAAGAACTGGTGCCTATCAAGCATAAATGATTCCATGATATTGAGAACAAAGGAATCCTCCCCCAACACATTTGACAAAGCCAACCTCACCCGGATAACAAAACCAGGAAAGGACTCAACAAAAAAAGAAAACTACAGATCAATATTTCTTATGAATGTAGATACAAAAATTCTCAATAAAATCCTAGCAAACCAAATTCAGGTGCTTATCAAAACAATAATCCATCATGACCAAGTGGGCTTCATCCCAGGGATGAATGGATGGTTCAATATGCAAATATATAAATGTAATTCAGCACACAAATAGAAATAAAAACAAAGGCCATATGATCCTCTCAATAGATGCAGAAAAGCATTTGACAAAATTCAGCACCCTTTGATGACAAGAACGCATAATAAAACAGGCAAAGAGGGGACTTATCTAAAAATGATTAAAGCCACATACAAAAAACTCACAGCCAACATCATACTGAATGGGAAAAAACTGAAAGCATTCCCACTTAGAACTGGAACTAAATAAGGTTGCCCCCTATCAACACTTCTACTCAACGTGGTGCTAGAAGTCCTAGGCAGAGCAATGAAACAAGAGGAGGAAATCAAGGCCATCCAAATGGGGGCAGGAGTAGTCAAATTTTGCTCTTTGCTGATGATATGATCTTATGTCTAGAAAACCCCAAAGATTCTGCCATGAGACTACTGGGATTAATAAACAAATTCAGCAAAGTCTTAGGTTACAAAATCTCTCTACACAAATCAGTACCATTCCTATATGCCAACAACAGTCAGACTGAGAACCAAATCAAAGACTCAATACCCTTCAAAATGGCACCAAAGACAATAAAATACCTAGGAATATAATTTATTATTGGAGAAAAAAACCTCAAAAAAACCCCAAAAACCTCTACAGGGAGAAATGCAAAAGACTGAGGAAGGAAATAGCAGAATAAACAGGAAGAAAACCATACTACACTAATGGACTGGCAGAATCAACACTGTAAAAATGTCTATACTACCCAACATGATCTACAGATCCAATTCAATCCCTATTTAAAATACCAACATCATTTTTTGCAGATCTAAAAAAACTAATTCTACACTTCTTACGGAACCAGAGAAGACTCTGTATCCAAAAGCAATCTTAAGCAAAAACAACACATTTGGAGAAATCAATTAACCAGACTTCTGGCTATACTACAAGCTTATAGTAACAAAAACAGCATGGTACAGGCAAAAACAGAGACATAGACCAATGGAACAAAACTGAGAACTCAGACATAAAACCATCTTCATACAGCCATAGGATCTTTGACAAAGCAGACAAAAATATACACTGGTGAAAAGAATCCCTATTCCATAAATGGTGCTGGGAATATTGGATAGCCATATGTAGAAGGATGAAATAGGATCCACACCTCTCACCACTCACAAAAATTAATTCACAATGGATAACAGATTTAAACACAAAGCATGAAACTATAAGAATTCTAGAAGTAAATGTTGGAAAAACTCTTACAGACATCAGCCTAGGGAAAGCATTTATGAAGAAGACCCCAAAGGCAATCATAGCAATGATAAAAATAAATAAATAGGACCTGATCAAATTAAAAGCTTCTGTGCAGCCAAGGAAACTATCATGAGAGCAAATAAACAATCTACAGAAGGGGAGGAAATATTTGCAGACTATTTGCAAGCTACATATTTTGTTGTTGACAAAAATAAATAAATGGGACATGATCAAACTAAAAAGCTTCTGCACAGCCAAACAAACAGTCATGAGAGCAAACAGACAACCTACAGAATGGGAGAAAATTTTTGCAAGCTACACATCCGATGAGGGGCTGATAACTAGAATCTATTTAGAACTCACAAAAATCAGCAAGAAAAAAATCAAACAATCCTGTCAAAAAGTGGGCAAAGGACATGAACAGAAACTTTTCTAAAGAAGAAATAATAATGGCCAACAAACATATAAAAAATGCTCAACATCTCTGATGATCAGGGAAATGCAAATCAAAACTGCAATGAGAAATCACTTATCTCTAGCAAGAATGGCCTTTATCAAAAAGTCCCAAAACAATAAATGTTGGGGTGGATATGGAGAGATAGGAACACTCCTACACTGCTGGTGGGACTGCAAACTAGTTCAAGCTTTGTGGGAAGCAATATGGAGATACCTTAAAGTGATACAAGTAGATCTACCATTTGATCCACCAATCCCACTAATGGGCATCTACCCAAAAGAACAAATGACACTCTACAAAAAAGACACCTGCACTCAATTCTTATAGCAGCACAATTCACAATTGCAAAGTTGTGGAAACAACCCATCAATACATGAGTGGATTAATAAAATGTGATATATGTATACCATGGAGTACTATTCAGCTATAAGAAACAATGGTGATATAGCACTTCTTGTATTTTCCTAGATAGAGCTGGAATCCATTCTACTAAGTGAAGTATCCAAGAATGGAAAAACAAGCACCACATGTACTCTCCAACAAATTGGTATTAACTGATCAACATCTAAGTGGAGATATAGGAATAACTTTTATCAGGTGTCGGGCAGGTGGAAGGAGGGAGGAGGGGATGGGTATATACATACATAATGAGTGAGATGTGCACTGTCAGGGCGATGGTCACACTTAAAGCTCTGACTCAAGGGGGAGGGGGGCAAGGGCAATATACATAACCTTAACATTTGTACCCCCATAATATGCTGAAATACAAAAGAAAAGAAAAACAATCACAATGACACTGTACTACACACCTATTAGGAAGGCTAAAATGAAAATGACTGACCACGGTAAATATTGCCATGGATATGGCAAAACTAGGACTCTCATAATGTGCTGGTGTGCATGTAAAATGGTAAAATCACCTTGGAAAACACTTTCCTAGTTTTCTGAAAAGTTAAACATACACCTACCATAGGAACCAGAAATCTTATTCCTAGGAATTTACTCAAGAGAAATGAAAGCATATGTCTATAAAAAGACTTCTGTGGGAATGTTCATAGCAGCTTTATTTGTAATAGTCAAAACCCAGTGTCCATCAAAAGTTTCATGGATAAAGAAACTAGGGTATATCCATATGGTGAAATACTAGTCAGCAATAAAAAATAATACACTATTGATACAAACCCAACATGGATAAATCTCAAAATAATTATGATGAATAAAAAAAGCAACATCAAAAAGAGTGTATATTGTGTGACTCTAATTATATTAAACTCTAGAAAATGAGAATAATTCTTTAGTGTCAGAAAGGAAATAAGTGGCTCCATGGAGGATAGGGCCGGGAAGGGCTTACAGAAGGAGGATACTTCTAAGAATCATGATTTTGTTCCCTATTTTGGTTGTGGTGAGGGTTTCCTTAGTATATTTATATGTTGAAACTTGTCGAATCATATATATAAAATAGGTTAAGTATATTCTATATCAACTATATCTTCATAAGCCTACTTACAAAAAGAAAAAAAAAGTGGAGGTAAAGGATTGTCAAAACAACTAGGTCACCTATGAATAAGATGTTAGAGAAAGATGTCATGTAATGAAGCTTTCCCATATTCCAGATGAGGAAAGCCCAAAAGGAACTTGCCCAGCATTTCCCAGACAGTCATTGCAGACACAATACTCCCCAGCTGTCTTGTTTCCCAGCAGTCCTTCCTCTAAGTCTATGGCCTCTTTTCCTACACTTGTCCCTTCCTCTACTCTAGTGCTCTTCCATAAATGCCTTACAGGAACATAATTTCTTGCTAACCATGATCCCTCTTATTTCGCATATTCCTGGATTCTCCTTGAGTGAATATGTTGAGTTCCTCCAAAAACACTGAGTCTCATGGAAACCGAACCTAACAGGAATAGAAAAGAGAAGCTAAAGACAAATCCTACTGGTAACTACCAGGAAGGAGTGGGAGAGGGGTGGGGAGTAGCAAAGAAAGAGAATGCAAGGGCAAATCACAGCAACTTTGTAAGTCCTCACAACCTGGCCAGAGATCAAGGGTCAAAATCAGAGTCAGAGAAACCCATCTCCACTGCATGACAAAGCAGCTGAACAGAATCAGGCAGCTCAGACAATTCTTCCATTGCTTCCTAACACATCTTAAAACCCTCCCCAAATGGATAAGATACTTACATGCTCTAGGAAGCAGGGTCCTATCTCACTGAGGTGGGGGTCATCATTGTTGTACTGTTTCTCCAGGTCTCTCACGAAGCCCATCTGAAACCTGTAGATATCCTCAATGTTCCCAAAGATTACCTTCAGTTGCTCATCACTGAACATGTCCCTTCTCTTTCGGCACTGCTTCAGATAGCCCTGCAGACAAAGGGAAAAGCGCAGGCTGAGGATGTTCCTTATTCTTAGAAGGCTTTACCATTTCCTAAGCACTTGGGTGCCTCATTTCAATTCCATGAAGTAGGGAGGGAATAATTATTTCCATTTTTTCATATGAGGAAAATAGATTTAGAGAAATCACTCTCCCAAGTGAGTAATGAGGAAAGCTGGATCACCAGCAAAAGTCTTAAGAATACAAAGACTCCAGAGTATAGGGCTTTTCCCTCCATTCTCTATGACAAAGACACCCAAAGTCAAAGGGCTCTTTCCTAGAAGCTGGTTGAGCACAAACATTTTTACTTGCCTTTGTAGCTATTGGTTTAGCTGAATCCATTCACACCTCTAAAGTTCTATCCCTTAGAGGACCAACCCAAAAGGTCTTAATAACATTGGCAACAATTTGGCAACAGAGGCCAGCACGGGAAAACTTTCCATAAGGGAACAGAAATTGACAAAACCAAATCATTTCTTAAAGCAAATGCCTCACCTATCTAAGGTAGCTGGCCAGGAGACATCATTTGGATGAAATCAGCCAGCAAGCCCATGTGTGCCTGGGCATGGTATTTCTGACAGGGTAGATGTTTGGGACACATTTGTGAATAAACAGACAAATTAAAAATAAATCTATCCATTGATGAAAGAGAAAAAGAGATGAAAAAGATTCTTGGTCTAATAAGAGAGCACTAAGGTAACATAAACTAGACTGAGGGCATACTAAAAGTTAGGGCAAAAATAGCCACAATCTAAACTACATCTTCCTTTCTGAACTTACTATCATGGATTTTTACCTGATGCTTACTTCCCTCATTAGAAATCAGTAGAAATGATTGGCACATAAAAATGTTCTTGGCGAGAACGAATTAAGTGAAATTTTCTTAATACCTTTCTCTAGATTGTGAAAAATGGCAGAATAGGGCTGACCTATTGGCTCTCAGCTCTCAGGGCGAGAGGTGAAGAGGACAGACAACCACACGCAAGTCATCTACACCTACTCTGGATTAGCTTCACAAGACTGCAAAGAGATACCCGGATACGGAAATAGTGGACAATAATCAAAGGTGAACCGAAATTCTTCCACTAAATCTGGGGAGTCGGAAAAACTGTGGGGAGGGAGTGCGTTCGCACGTCTGCCGCCCGATGGGCTGGCTGGAGGAGGCATTCCTTACCCCCCCTACACAGGGAGACATTCCCTTCCCCACCGACCCCCACTCCCACATAGGCAGAGAATTGCCTGAAGGTGGTGTGAGGTGGCAACTTGGGCAGACGAGCGGTTTGGAGGGGAGTCTGGAGAAGGCAGCATACTGAAATCTCCGCAGCACCCTGCTGAAGCAGTGAGGAATGCAGGAAGGGTCTGAACCCAGCAGCCACATCCCAAGCCCACCACCTAACCCTGCGGCTTGGAGACGCGGAGAGCCACGCGGGAGGCCTTTCCCGGGGACCCCCACTGCCCTAGACCAGCTGAACTGTTTGTGCTTCTGGAGAGGGCAGCTCTTTGAGTTTACAGCGCTCCGCTGGGGTGGTAGTCAGTGGGGAAAAAGCAAGAGTCCTGCAGCTGCTTCCCAGCCCCGCTGCCCAGCCCCATGGTTTGGAGACGCCACAGAGGGCGGTGGGAGAAGTATTTTCTCAGGCACCCCCACTACCCTAGGCCAACTGAACTGCTCATGCTTCTGGAGAAGGCAGCTATTAGAGCTCCCAGCTCTCCGCTAAAGCGGGCGCAGGAGCTGAACCTACAGGTGCTGAACTAAGTGGCCACCTCCCCGCACCCCAGAAATGAGTGCCGAATTGGGCATTCTACCTCAGGACACTTTCAGGTCCAGGAAGTGGAGACTCTACCTTAAAGGAGGCTTGGCCTTTGGTTACCCATTGAAGCTTTGACTGGGACTGGGTAGACAGAGGGTAGTTCCCCACACATAAACCACTGGGTCTCTGTGAGAGGAGGAATTAGGGAGTGCAGTGGTCGCTTAAAGCCAGCCTGCCTATAGGGCTGGTCTGGTCTTTGCATATATCTTCAGTGATTGTTTGTCTGAGAAGGATTTTATTTTGCCCTCATAGATGAAACTTAATTTTGCTGGATTAAAGAATTCTAGGCTGGGCTTTGTTCTGTTTCAGAAGATTAAGGATAGGCACCCACTCCCTCCTGGCTTGTAAGGTTTCAGATGAGAAGTCTGCAGTTAGTCTAATAGGCTTTCCTTTATAGGTTATTTGTTGTTTTTGCCTTGCTGTACGGAGGATTGCTTCTTTCACATTTACTTTGGTCAGCTTAATAACCCAGCCTTCTGCCGAACAGGGGACACGGGGCATCAGTACCACCAAAGCGTGCCACCACCACCCCGTAGATTGAAAACACTGCAGAGGCCTGCCCTGGTAGTGAGCTCAGTCTCACCCTGTGCCCTAACCCGGCAGGTGGACTTGGAAGCTGAATTTAAAAGTGTGGAAAGGCGAGAACGGTGTTTTGTTTGGCGGCTATCTCGCAAGCTAGAACCTGGGTGGTTTCTTGCTGCATTTAGCTGTTTCCAATCTGTGCCCAGAAAGAAGAGCCTATCATAGCAAGGTGGAGTAGCAAAGGAGACTGCTATTCCTGAGGATTCCATGAACCTTTGGGAGTGGCAAGACATTCACTTAAGACTGAGATACCTGTATATCATATTTAGAGGCTTAGAGCACAATACAAATGTATCTTGGGATACATTGATAACTGACTCCTTCCCACAAACCACAGATATCAAAAGAAAGAGTAAACTCAGAGCTTAACACAGTGCCTCCCATTTCAACCTAGTGGTGGAAACTGGTCTCCATCTCACTAGAGTGAACGATCCCTTGGGTGTCTAAGCAAGGGACCCAAACCCACTAAACTCTGTGGACAGAAGGTGAAAACATCAGGTCAAAGATAATCCAACAGGCTAAAACTCCTCTTGGATGATACAGGACCAGAACACATACTCCCCAGTGCTTCCAAGGACCATTCCTTTGGAACTCAAGAACACAGCCCATAATCCAGTTCCAACACCTCTGGTCCTCAGCAAAGTATCCAGATGAGGAAAGACCAGCGAAAACATCAGGAATCATGAAGGATCATAGAGAAAAGTCACCTCCAAATGAAAATACTCATTCCCCACCAACTGACACCAACTTACATGATATGATTAAACTAACAAAGGAAGAATTCCAGATATGGATTGTTAGAAAGTTCAACGGAATTGAAGAGAAAATAGAATGCCAATATAGAGAAACCACAAGAACAATCCAGGAAATGAATGAAAAATTATCCAAAGATATAGAAGTAATTCAGAGAAACCAAGGAGAAATTCTGGCAATGAAGGAAACATTCAAGGAGCTCCATAATACAGTAGAAAGCTTCAAAAACAGGATAGATCATGCTGAGGAAAGAATCTCAGAGCTTGAAGATTATACCTACATGCTAAACAAAACAGAGGAAGAAAGGGTACACAGAAAAAAGAGATAAGACCAAAGCTTATAGGAAGTGTGGGATTATGTTAAAAAGTCAAATCTCAGACTGATTGTGATTCCAGAAGGGGAAGAGGAACATTCACAAGGGTTGGAAAACTTATTTTATGGCATAATGGAGGAAAATATGCCAGGCCTAGCTAGAAATCTGGATATCCAAATACAAGGAGCACACAGAATTCCTGGGAGACACAATGTGAATAGGCAATCGCCTCATCATGTGGTTATTAAGTTGTCCAAAATAAATGTTAAAGAAGCAATCCTCTGTACAGCAAGGCAAAAACAACAAATAACCTATAAAGGAAAGCCTATCAGACTAACCTCAGACTTCTCATCTGAAACCTTACAAGCCAGGAGGGAAAGGATGCAACAAAAAAAGAAAATTACAGACCAATATCCCTAATGAACATAGATGAAAAAATCCTAAATTAAATTTTAGCATATAGAATTCAGCAGCACATCAAAAAAATAATTCAACATGACCAGCTGGGATTTATTCCTAGGATGCAAGACTGGTTCAATATATGCAAGTCTATAAATTCAATCCACTTTATAAATAAAAGCAAGAACAAAGACCATACGATTCTGTCAGTAGATGCAGAAAAAGCATTTGACAAAGTCCAAGATACTTTTATGATAAAAACCCTTAACAAAATAGGCATAGATGGCGCATACCTTAAATTTATCAAATTCATTTATGACAAACCAACTGCTAATATCATCCTAAATGGGGAAAAATTGAAATCATTCCCTCTTCAAACTGGAACTAGACAAGGATGGCCATTCTGTCCCCGCCTGTTCAACATAGTGCTCGAAGTCCTAGCTATAGCAATCACACAAGAGAGGGGTATTAAGGGCATCCAAGTCAGAGCAGATGAGATCAAACTCTCACTCTTCACCGATGATATGATATTATATCTTGAAAACTCCATGGATTCTTCCAAGAGACTCCTAGATTTGATAAATGAATTCGGTAAAGTTTCAGGTAATAAAATCAATACACACAAATCGAAAGCATTCATATATTCCAAGAACCAAGAAGCAGAAACTCGAATCAAAAATGCAATACACTTTACTATAGCCCCAAAGAAAATTAAATACCTAGGAATAAACTTAACGAGAGATATGAAATATTTATACAAGGAGAACTATGAAACACTAAAAAAAGAAATTGCAGATGATTTAAACAAATGGAAAAATCTACCATGTTCATGGATTGGTAGAATCAGTATTGTTAAAATGTCAATATTACCTAAGGTGATCTACAGAATCACTGCAATCCCCATCAAAATACCACCAGCATTCTTAAAAGATGGAGAAAAAAGTAATTCTTTGCTTTTTATGGAACCAGAGAAAACCAAGTACAGCCAAAGCAATCTTAAGTAAAAAGAAAAAACTAGGAGGCATCAGTCTTCCTGACTTCAAACTGTACTATAAAGCAATAATAGTTAAATCAGCCTGGGAATGGCACTAGAACAGAAGCATCGATACCTGGAATATACCTGAGATACCAGAGATGAAACCATCTGTATACGGTAACCTAATCTTTGATAAAGCAGACAAAAATATACATTGGAGAAAAGATATTCTCTTCAATAAATGGTGCTGGGAAAACTGGTTAGCAACATGCAGAAGAGCGAATCAGGATCACAAACTCTCACAAAAATTCACTTAAGATAGATAACATATCTGAACCTAAGGCAGGAAACTTTAAGAATCCTGGAAGAAGATGTTGGGAAAACCCTATCAGATATTGGTCTAGGCAAAGAATTCATGAGGAAGACCCCCAAGGCAATCACCGTCACATCAAAAATAAACAAATGGGATCTGATCAAATTAAAAAGTTTCTGCACTTCCAAGGAAACGATCATTAGAACAAATAGACAACCCACAGAGGGGGAGAAAATATTCGCTTTCTACACTTCTGATAAAGGTCTAATAACAAGAATCTATCTAGAACTTAAAAGAATAAACAAGAAAAATCAAACAACCTCATCAAGAAATGGGCAATGGAAATGAACAGAAACTTCTCCAAAGAAGACAGAATAATGGCATGCAAACATATAAAAGAATGTTCAACTTCTCTAATCATTAGAGAAATGCAAATCAAAACCACAATGAGATATCACCTAACCCCAGCGAGATTGGTCTCTATCAAAATACAACAAATAATTGTGAGGATGTGGAGAGACAGGAACACTCTTACACTGCTGGTGGGACTGCAAATTAGTGCAACCTTTGTGGAAAAGAACTTGGAGATACTTCAAACAGCTAGAAATAGAAATACCATTTGACCCAGCAATAGCATTATTGGGCATCTACCCAAAAGAACATAAGTCTCTCTATTACAAAGACATCTGCACTCGAATGTTTATGGCAGCACAAGTCACTATTGCAAGGGCATGGAAACTACCTAAGTGCCCGTTAGTTCATGAGTGGATAACTAAAATTTGGTATATGCTCACAATGGAATATTACTGAATCCTAAGAAATGACAGTGAGCTAGCACCGTATATGCTATCCTGGATATAGCTTAAGCCCGTAATACAAAGCGAGACAACACAAGATCTGGAAAATGGGCTACACATCTACTCGCCATCAAATCGGTACTGACTGACTAAATCTATGGTGTTCAAAAAACTGTAGTGTTCAACAGGGATTTGTGGCGGGGAGACCCACATCTTAAGGAAGTGGCAAGCATTGTGGGGGGAAGGGATTACCTCTATCACTTTTTAGGGAGAGGTAAAGATATACATTGTAATCAAAATGTCTGAAAAAAATCGGTAATTGGGAAGTGAGCAGGGGAAAGGGTGGGAGGGGAAGGGTATGTACTTACACAGTGGGTTCAGTGCAAACTACCTGGAGGCTGGACACACTAGAAGCTCTGTCTGGCATAGGGGGGTAGGGGAGGGGGGCAGGGGCAAGATATGTAACCCTAACAATATCTGTACCCCTATAATATGAAGTAGTAAAAAAAACCACCTTTCTCAAGTGTTGAGTCCCTAATGAGGAGCTTTGTAGTGACTAATTTACCACATATGGCCCTGTCTTTAACCTTCACTTTGTCTCTCCTAACACAGCTGCCAGTGAGGTCATCTGGGCATACTCATATCCTCATTTCTGGTTTCAAAGCCCTTTATTACCTCCTACAACAATCTTACCTCCCTTATCTGTTCTCACCCTCCAATTTAGCCATTAGACAGTATAGTTCCTTCAACAGTTGGTAAATTAATAGTCTGTGCCTGTGTTGATTATCTATTTAACTAATGGCTACTGCCATCATTAACTGACATGCTCAAACTTTCCTGCATTCTTTCATATCCAATTCCTGACCAGGAAGAAGATGATCTCTATTCCCAGAATGCCCTTTTTCTGTACTCTCTTTACTGAAGTAGCTCCTCAAATATTGCCTCCCTAGAAAACTTTCCTTGACTAATAGAGAGAGGGGCAAGAAACTCTTATAGGCCCCTCCCTGCCTAATATGTAACTCCCAGGGCCTGGTCTCTCTGGATAGGTCTGTGTGTCTGCCTATGCCTGTGTGTATCTCTGTCTCTCACACCACCTTTGGAAGTGTATTGGCTACAATGGAGCAAGGAGAGAAGTGAGCGTATCATCTCAATATTAAGCAGGGCGGCAGAGGTTTCCTCACCCCTGCCCCTACTTTTTTTTCCCCTAAGGCAGGTCTGGGAGCACAGCTGGGGAAATATTGGTAATAATGTCACATTTAGTATGTCATTTCCAGGTAAGCAGTAGGTACTGATGAATGACTGCACTGGGAGACTCAAGAGGCCAGCCTACATGGCTCATTCATCCCCTGAGAAGCCAGTTTAGAAAATACTTAATAGTTTTGTCCACTACTCCCATTCTAAAGGTCTCAGGGAAGAAACTAAGCACCATAAAACTCCTAAAACGCAATAAGGATGCCAAAGCTAAACACCAGAACAGAATATGACAGAAACAAAAAAGAAGAAATTCATCTCTGAAAAAGAGAATGGATGGAGTAATGTTAGTGCAGCTTCCTAATTCCCCAAACATGCTATTTATTGCTATTGTCAAGGAAATTATTTTCTTTCTATTAGATTGTGTATGTTGTGGCAAGGGAACATTAAGCTATATATTAACAAGGATGTAACTGCCCACAGGAGGATAGGACCCAGAGTGTTTCATCAACAGTTCTTTTTAAAGCTAATGCTAGGTCACAAATATATTCTGGTACATTTAGCTTGATGAAATATTATATAGCAACTAAAATGATGATTAGGACATGAGTGGATTAATAAAATGTGATATACGTATACCATGGAGTACTATTCAGCTATAAGAAACAATGGTGGTATAGCACCTTTTGTATTTTCCTGAATAGAGCTGGAACCCATTCTACTAAGTGAACTATCCCAAGAATGGAAAAATAAGCACCACACGTACTCACCAGCAAATTGGTATTAACAGATCAACACCTAAGTGGACATATAGGAATAACATTTATCAGGCATTGGGCAGATAGGAAGGGGGAGGAGAGGATGGCTATATACATATATAATGAGTGCGATGTGCACTGTCTGAGGGATGGAGATGCTTGAAGCTCTGACTCGGAGGGAAGGAGGGGCAAGGGCAATATACGTAACCTAAACATTTGTACTCCCATAATATGCTGAAATAAAAAAATGATAATTAGGAAGACTATATAGAAACATGGAAAGTATTCACAATATAATGTTAAAAAGCAGAACATACAATGGTATATCACTGATTATAACTCTAATATACATATGGACAGATGTGAAGAGATTATGCAAAAGCACAAACAACTCTGCTATATGTGATGGATTCTAGCTGATACTGTTCCTATTTTTAAACTTCCTCTAATGCTGTTTTTTAATTGTCTTCAGGATTAAAAGATGGGAAAAAGTCTTTGCCAGAAAGTGTAAAAAGAAAAAGAAAATACAACTACAAGAAGGCTGCCTTGAGTGCAATATTATCAAGGAAGGTGGGGATGGGGGGAATCCAATGTCTTCTCAAGATCTCCTCCAGCCCTAGTGTTGAAGACACATGACTTACTGAAATGATTACAAATAACAGATGGAAACTGGCTTTATAAAGGAGATAGGAATGGGAAACACAAATATGAGAGTAGCTGGAGAACCCCAAAATGCTACTTTCTATTCCCTATATCACACAACTGTCTAGGCTTCTGAAAGAAGAAAGGCCAGAAGAGATGAATAGTTCTCAGTAGTCTTGCTTTTATTTTTTATCCCCGTCTTTTGGCTGGCCTTGACGGCTATCAAATTTTCCACAGCACCGATGAACAGAGGTTTGGCTTAGGGGTCAATCGGTACTTGTTTCTTTTCATTCACTCAGTTTTGAGGCTGTGTAAGTTTAAGAAGAACTGATAGTTAATGTGACTGCCAAAAACTCTACTACCATTTTAAGTTAGGAAAAAGAAGAAATAAGATTGAGAGGCAAAATTGAGAGAGGTAATTAGAAGTTAGTAATACCACTGTAGGAAAACAGCATTCAATTTTGAGTCCTCTCTCTTTTTAGAGGAACATCGAGAAAACGAAACATAGACAGAGGGGAGTGAGCAAAGTAGGGAGGGGCCTGAAAAGCAACACAATGAAGAATGATGTATGGAACCAGGTTTGTTTGTCCTCATTAAGATTCAGGCCCACTGAAGGCCTGCCACAGGGCAGAGGGAGCAGAAGGAGTCTGTGGCTCTTACTGTCAGGCATGCTTCAAACACCCTCTGAACCCATCTGAATTGTAAGAGGGAACACGGTGCTATGGCACTAGGTGTAAACTAATTCAAGAGAGGCAATTTCCCAGAGCCTTCTAGGAGTAAAGTGGGCATGGGTGGGAAAGCAGTCCACAGAGTAGTTAAGAGTACTGTGGGGTTATCAAATCAGTCACAATTGGCAAAAATCAGCCCTGGCATGGTAACAGTCAAGGCAGGCTGCTTATACATTTCACTTTGTTCTCAAACCCACAAGTGCTGATCTAGAAGTCTAGAACTAGTACATTGATCTAGAAATAGTGCCTTAATATGGGATATAAACCACAGCCGAGATCTCCAGGGGAGATCCTAGAAACTGCTAGGAAATAGGATGGACCAAAGAGTCTCTGGATAATTTGGGGTTTAGGAAACCCTTTGGGGAAGGTCCCTCACAAATCTAGACTTCACTCATTGACTCTCTAAAATGAAGACATCAAGAAAAGATTTCCATGGCCCTTTTCAGCTCTGACTTTCTAGGGGTTTCATTTTTTTTGCCTGGAAGCCTAAGGCCTGACAAGGAGACATAATATCTTTCTTTTTATTTTATTTTTTATTTCAGCATATTATAGGGGTACAAATTTTAAGGTTTCGTATAATGCCCTTGTCTCCCCTCCCCCCAAAGTCTGAGCTTCAAGTGTGAACATCGCCCAGACGGTGCACATCTCATTCATTATGTATGTATATATCCATCCCCTCCTCCCACCTGCCCAATACCCAATAAATGTAATTCCTATGTGTCCACTTAGGTGCTGATCAGTTAATACCAATTTTCTGGTGAGTATATGAGGTGCTTGTTTTTCCATTCTTGGGATAGTTCACTTAATAGAATGGGTTCCAGCTCTATCCAGGAAAATACAAGAACTAAACGAAATTGACAACAGGGAAACTATACAGAAGATAAATAAAACAAAAAGTTGGTCCGTCAAAAAAATAAATAAAATTGACACACCTTTGGCTAGACTAACGAAAAGCAGAAAAGAGAAATCTCTAATAAGCTCCATCAGGAACAAAAAAGGATATATCACAACCGATCCCATGGAGATACACGATATAATCTATGAATACTACAAAAACCTTTATGCACACAAAATGGAAAATGAGGAGGAAATAGATAAATTTCTAGAAACACACAGCCTCCCTAGGCTCAACCAGGAATAAATAGATTTACTGAACAGACCAATATCAAGAGCCGAAATAGAAACAGCAATTAAAAATCTTCCTAAAAAGAAAAGTCCCAGCCAAGATGGTTTCACACAAATTTTATCACACTTACAAAAAAGAACTGGTGCCTATCTTGCAGAAATTATTCCTCAACATTGAGAAGAAAGAGATCCTTCCAGAGTCACATTACCAAGCAAACATCACCTTGATCCTGAAACCAGGAAAGGATGCAACAACAACAACAAAAAACTACTAGTAGAGTTTGATTTATGAATCTCGGTGCACCAAAGTTGGGTGCATATATATTTAGAATTGCTGTGTCTTCCTGTTGGACTGTACCCTTCACCATTATATAGTGACCTTCTTTGTCTTTTATTACTTTTGTTGATTTAAAAACTAAGTTATCTGTAATCAGGACCGCCACGCCAGCTTTCTTTTGGCTTCCGTTTGCTTGAAATATTGTTCTCCACCCTTTACCTTTAGTCTATATTCGTCCTCACAGGTTAGATGTGTTTTCTGAAGGCAGCAGATACCTGGCTTGTGTTTTTTTTTTTATCCATTCAGCCAGCCTATGTCTCTTGAGTGGGGAGTTCAAGCCATTCACATTTATCGACATAACTGATTGGTGGGGCAGATTTCTGTTCATTATGTTGGGTTGAACTTTGTTGCTTTGTTTTCTCTCTTGAGCCATTGTAGTGTCTGGGCTTTGATCTGTAGCTTTGAGTAGATTTACATTCCTAAGTGTTTATAGTGCTAACCCGGGGGTAACACTATTTTCAGTACTTCTTGAAGGGCTGGTCTCATCTTGGTGAATTCCCTCAGTCTTTGCTTATGCGAGAATGTCTAGATTTCTCCTTCATATACAAAACTTAGTTTTGCAGGGAATAAGATTCTAGGCTGAGGGGGAGGGGGGCGGGTATGTACATACATAATGAGTGAGATGTGCACCATCTGGGGGATAGTCATGCTGGAAGATCAGACTTGTGGGGGAAGGGGGGGGAAGGGCATTTATAGAAACCTTAAAATCTGTATCCCCATAATATCCCAAAAGAAAAAAAAAAGAAAAAAAAATATTCTAGGCTGGGCATTGTTCTGTTTTAGAAGAGTGAGAATGGGGCCCCAGTCTCTCCTTGCTTGTAAAGTCTCAGTAGAGAAGTCTGGTGTTATTTGAATTGGCTTTCCCTTGTATGTTACTTGCTTCTTTCATCTTACAGCTCTTAGAAGGGCCTCTTTAGTTGATATTTTGGTCAGTCTGATGACTGCATGTTGTGACGTCTTCCTGTTTGCATTGAATCTCCCAGGGGTCCTCTGAGCTTCTTGAACTTGTATAATGAGATTTTTAGCAAGGCCTGGGAAATTTTCCTCTATTATATCTTCAACTAGCTTTTCCAACCCTTGGGTGTTGTCTTCTTCCCCTTCTGGTAACCCTATGACCCTCACATTAGGTTTCTTCACATAATCCCACATCTCTTGTAGGCTTTGCTCTTTTCTCTTGTTTCTCTGCTCTATCTCTGTGGCTGATTTATTTAATTGGAAGGTGTTATGTTCAATCTCTGAG